>JAQQRF010001040.1:0-19043 GCA_030523145.1 Trissolcus brochymenae
ATATATTTCATTCGGCGGCCAAGCTGGGCTCGCGATTTTATATTTGTTTTTATGATAGTTTCTATTTTTTCGATAAAATTTGCAATATTTTTGTTATTTGATAAAATTTCGTTTTTAGCATAACTATAGTGATGCAAAATGTTTTTTATGTAACGTCAACTCAATCTATGCAAAAAAAAATTTTTTTTTTCAAAAATTTTTCTAAGTTCACATTCGTGGATGATCCACGTGGATAACTTCAATTACATAATTTCATATCTTTAAGGCCTCGTCAAACTCATTAATGGATCTGTCAATTTTCTTCTGAAATGCTTTTCAACTGCGTTATCCTATGCAGTCTCTTTTGAATCTCTTCTAAATCTCTTTTTTTGCATTTTTTATTTTCTGTTTCAGCTTTTTAAAACTTTTTTTGTGCCTGCAAAAAGATTATATTTTTCTCTTATTTATTTCAAAAGTAAATTGATTACAAAATTTAATTTAGTGTATAAAAAAATTTAAAAAACATCCATGCGCATTTTTATATACTGTGGTTCATTTCATATACATACATGTCTTTCTCCCATCATGTTCATACTTATAGACAGCTACCTTCTGTACGTACATGCATTACAATTGAACCTCCGGATTCTAAAAGGGCACTTACGCTCGAAAGTTTATGTTTTCAAAATAAAAAAGTATCGAGAAAATTTTAAATTTCAATATACTTTATGTAGCAAAGTTGTTCTTTAGATCATAACGAACAATTTGGCTACTTGAAGTATATCAAAATCGAAAATTTTCTCGATACTTTTTAGTTTTGAAAAATAGCATAGCTGTTCGAGCGCAAGTGCCCTTTTAGAATCCGTGGGTTCAATTATTTATAAACTTTTATATTTATATAAATGTCATATAACTTAAACATACTAATTCACGATCACTGTTATACGTAATTAATTCCTTTAAACAAAACGAAGATATTTCATAACTAAAATAGCATGACGGAGATGTGATCGCGGATCCTCAGGGTTATAAAGTGGATGACAATGCGCTGAGCTATTTGAGCACTTGGAGGTCAGAATGTGAAAGTACTATATAAAATCAGAGACTCGAAAAAGGTGCGTAAAAGATACCAAAGAGAAACTCGAAAGAGAATTGAAAGGGACTGAAACAAATTGTATTAAGGATAAATGTTTTCTGTTTAAGTTTAGTCTCTCAAACAAACTTAAAAAGAGGATAAAATGAAATGAGAACTACTGAATTCACGATCATCAATATTGCAAAATCGAAATAAGACTTAAACAAAATTTTGAAGAAACTCTAACGAGATAGAAAGCAAAGAGAAAGGAGGTTTAAACAAGACTGAAAAGAGGCTCAAAGTGAGAACATTAATTCATTAGTCGAAGAGATTGAAATTAGTTCCAAGAGAAATGTCAGAAAATCGAAAATTTGTAATTTAGGTCGAAATTAAATCAAAAATGGATCCAAATGATGTCCAAAAGGTTCAAGGGAACATGCCAAAAATTAAATCAGGGTTGAAAAGAGTCTAAAAAGAGTTAATTCATATTGAAGAGCCTGATTAGAGAATAAACAGTTCGAAGATCAGAAGGAGACCGAAAATTTTGAACTAAAATAACTTACAGATGTAGTTTGTATGCTTCAGTCGCTCACATTTAATGTGTAAAATTTTTCAAATTTTATCCAATTAATTACAGCAGTTTTTTTTTTATATATACTGGCTCAAATAAAAAACGCATTTATACGTACTTCTTATGGAAAATGTTGCGTTTTCTATTTGTAGAAAATGTTGACGTTTCAAATTTCCAAAATTACATCATATATGTGATGTATGTCAAAATCAGCCAAGCGATTTTGACTTGTATTCATGTTATCTATTTATTTTATAAAATTCATATAATGATCTGATTTTTTAATTACACTATAGCACTTGTTTTATATTTGGCATTTTCTAAAAGTCATCGTATTTAAAAACATTAAATCATTTACACTTTTCATTTCATTTAAATGGTAACCAATAGGAAGACAATGATAATCTTCTTTTTTTACTCAAAAAGTATAAAATTCGTATGTTTAGAGACCAAAGCATTATGCTCAGTTTTATTTTCTTTTTTATACACGTTGAAATAATAATATTTGTTAAACAAATATTGCAGCAACAAACTAAATATTGGTTTATTGTCTACATAGTGAAATACGTTTAAATAATGATCGATCAGATAAGAACGTTGTAGGTTCTATGCAAACGTATCTAAAATATATCTAGCTGCTATTTTAAACTATAATCGTTAGTAGAATTAGTAGTAGAATTAAGCCGTGCACTTATCGTACATTTATTATTCCTTCAGAAATTTATTTATAGAAAATAAGTATATACAGTGTGTCCAAAACCACCCGTACCATCTAAATATCTCGGAGAATCGTAATTAGATCTAAAAAAAAATTCGTATTCGTTATTTTTGCAATCTCTATCTGACAATATCAAAAATGACCTTCTTACCCCCACCTCCTTGGGTAAAAAGGGTAACTTCATATGCATAAATAGGAACCCATAATTTTTTTTCATCTTGATTTGAGAAAAATTAGCATAATAATTGCCATGAGGTATCAGAAATTGTGTAATAATGGTTTAAAAAAGTAGTATTAGCATTTGTGAATGACAAAATTTCTTATTTAGATTGTAATCATATCACATCTCACAAAGATAAAAATATGAATCAAAATATATGTGGATTTTATATTTTTTCATAATTAATATATTTTTGGTTTATTACATTTTTATATAAATGTTGTATAAGATTTTTGTATTATATTTGAAATATACATGACATATACGTGATGTAAAAATTTATATTTCATTTATACAAAATATATTTTTGTCCGTGTAGGATGATTGCCATAGTAGATGTTTGTGGATTGTAATTGGATTCTATTTTGATCAATAGATGAATCTTTTATATCAGGCTGTATCTATAATGAATAACAATATTATATAATATACATATTCATTGGTGCGATGGAATTAAATTTTATTGTTCAGAATGTAATGATTTTATCGTCAAAACCTCACCGATCGATTGAAAGCTAAAAATCCAAATTCCCCTCGTTGAATATTGGTGGAACAGCAAATAGCCTAAGGTTATTTCAATCAAATTTTGTAGCCCGAAAAGTGAAAATTACATCTCAAATATCGTTTAATTATATCTCAGTACAAATAAACATTTCGTAATTGCAATCTTTTTATTTTAGTCTCTAAAAAGTAGGAATAAAAGAATCATAAATTGCAATATTTTATGTTTACCGCTAAAATAATGGCATGTATAGTGTATGTACAGCCAACAATGTACGATTTATTGTATTGGCAGTGCAGGTAGAAAAGAAGGTTGTTTAAAAAATACTAGATAGGAATTTGATTTGCGTTAAGATGCAATTTTATATGTCACGGGCAAGAAATACGGGTTAATCGGAGAAATTTGCATTTGTTTCGAATGCAGCGTATGAAAAACATATTTTATTTAATATTGATTGAATACTGAATTCCGATTTAAAATTTGACTCCAAAATTTTACTAAATGAAATAGAAAGAGACTAACTTCTACCGCACAACGTTGGTAGAGTTTTAATTAATTTTGCACATAAGAAGTAAGTTTGTTGGAGCAGTAAAATGTGCTTTAACATATTTGATCAATAGATTGGTTAAAAACGTGAGAACGCAAAGTAATCGAATGCTTACGGATAATTTCACGTATCACCGAATATAAAGTACTTGAAAAAGTATGAAACATTGTGAAAATGATTTTATGCATGGTTACTGCTACAAACGGAGCAGAGCGCGAGTGCGAACGTCACCTGAATCAAGAAATAGTTGACGAACAAAAAGAATAGTGTGTTGGTTCAACGTTTGTACATTTGTACATATAATGATTGAATCGGCTCGTAGATACGCTTTGCCATTCAAGTTCGCTCAAGGTAAAACTTGATACGAACTCATTTATATATTTTTTCGCAATATTCTGATGCACCCTTTAATAGAGTATTAAAAACTTGATATCTAAGTTCAGGATGTAAAATTTTTAACATCCCTATTTTTCGTTCACCGTGCATTCATTAATCAGTTTTCTTTTTTCCTAATTTGTATCATATTAAGTATAACTTTCAAAGGCATTCTCATTGGTACCAAACTGTTTCTTCATCATTAATATTGAAGATGACAATGCGGGACAAACATATTTATTCATTAAATAAACAACACTAGAATGAAACGAAATTTCAACTGCATTAGTTACATGCAGATCCTGAAATCGCTTGAGGCTGACCGCGAAAAGCTTTATCTGGTGGTAGCAAAGTAATAAATATATATATATATATATATCCATATATACCATCCATTCAGTCATTAATATAGTATTCGGAAGCTACAGAATATTATAAATATATTATCTTATATGCTTCCTTTAATTTACATATACTGAAATTAATTACTTTTTTTGAGTTTTTGTCACATGTTGTAAGGATAATCATCGTTTCCTGTGTTTTGCTGATGTTTTGTGATTTTGTGCTGAATTTTTACAAAATGTGAAAGTCAAATTGTAACAGCAATCATAAAAAGTTTTGGACGAAATTTTTCAACTATATTAAAACGTCTTTTGACAATAGAAATTGTTTTACTAAATAATATGCACTTTATACTTTAAGACTAAATTTTTTTATCGTCATAATAAAAATGTTAATAATCAATATAATAAATGAAAATCATTTGTACGACGAACATGTATTCATGGCGGTACTGATTTCGACTGCCAGCTTTACTTAAAATCAATCAAATTGATAATAAATGTTTAAAAGGTATTCAACAATAGCCTGCGTGCAAAATAACTAGTTTGTCATTTTCAACGAAATGTTGGACATTAGAACACGGAGAATAAGATTTCCTAAAAATTAATTTATCGTGAAATCATAAATGTTTGTCATGATTTTTGGGATGTATGAAACAGTCAAACAGTTCATAATAAAAAGTTAAATTCGATGTCTTAATGTTATGCCCCAGGCATAACTAATTAGTTTTATAAACATTTATAATTTGTTTAATTAATAAATATCAAATTTCACATTCCTTTACGAATGATCAAATTTCAACTTCTCGATACGGCCAGGTGCGCTCGCGCTGAGTCTCGATTTTGCCATTTTGCTGATCGAGATCTCTCGGATTTCTCCAGTTCGGTAGCCGAAAATTGATGATTTTGCAACACGTGTGACCGCTCAAGGGTATTGCACACGGTACCTTCGTGTTAATTAGGAGGGGAAATCAGAGGTGATGATTGTCCCTCGATCTCAAGGAAAGATCAGAGTCTCCCAGCGAGCCGAAACCGACGGACAAGAAAAACCACGAAACCGAACTGAACCGAATAAATCGTTAATTAACTTAGAATTTTTCCCAGTCAAGGGAACTTAGACTCTCCGCGACTATGCCGCGATAGCGCGTCTTTTCTTAATTCAAAAATTGTAAACGGACCTTGCCGTCCAATAAAACACGTTAAACAAAAGTAAAATTAAATTGAATATTTATTTGAGGGCATAACAATAATTTGTACGATTCACAATAATAAAATAAAAGATAGAACGAATGGACAATTTTACTATGTAAATATACTATAATATGGTGACTTATATCGATATTATCTATAAAATGCATGTTAAAAATTCGTTCAATGATCGCAAATTTAAAATTAGTTACATTGCAATATTTTCGGACACTTGATCGCGCCGAGTTAAATATTTGGCAATAGAGCGCACTTTTCTCGCAAGCGTCATTTTATACCGCCTGATCTATATAAAGTTCCGAGATACAGTTTTAATCAAGCGATATTTAGTGTTTGTATGTGAAATGCGAGTGTTTCCGCCGGTGTTCTGCGATTATAAGTTCGCGATTTTTGAAGAAATGTCAATCTTATACTTAAATAAATATTCATATGTGAGTGCAGTAACCCGAATCGAAATTTTCGGCCTCAAATAAGAAGGTAAAATAGTTATTGGAATAGTTTTTCTGGTTAGAGACTGAAATAAGTCTAAGAATAAATGATTCAGGAAGGATTAAGCCATATAATTGTTTATGTATTTCATATATTAACGAATTTGTAAATTTCGTATAATTTTAAAAGTGTAAACTTTTTAATTTTTTTAATGGACACTTCGAAATAAGCAATAAATAATTAATTTTTTGAAAATTTTACAGTGGACAACCTTTTTCAAAGATTTATGATTATATATCTAAAATTGAAATTTGATATTATAGTTGAAAATAAATTGAAAAAAAAACAATAAGTTAATTGCAAATTTTTTAAAAATAAAAATAAACACTTTTCATTAAATAATTTACAACGATTTCTCACATCTATAGACTAAAAATATATAATAAGGTATAATATAACGTGACCAAATATGATTAGAAAATGAAAGACGTTTTATTTACGTAATGTATATTTTATTTTATGTTTACATCCGTTAAAATTCGTTATTCATTTTTCATAATTGATAATTTCATTAATAATAAATGAATATATAAGTTGGATATCCTACTTTCTAATATATAAAAAAATGTTTCTTAAGTTATTTATCTATTCGTTTGAACAAATAAAATTGAACACGCTAAAACTAATCAGCAGAATTACAATCCAGTGAATATTCTTTGCAATCTCAGAACCAACATAGACTTTATGAAAATTCAATTATTATTCTCATGGAGAAAATAGTGCTTGTACGGTTGTACCGTAAATAGTGTAAAGACCGAAAAAGCGGTCTCGGTTTTCAAGCGGTTAATATCCTAGGCTCAGATATGAAAAACCAAATCTATAGGTCCTAAGTAAGGCGCTAGGTTTGGTCTTATCTGGGCCTTATAAAAAAAGGGGGGCTTAAGTTGAAAAATGACCTTGCCTTGACCATACTAGAACCTAGTAAAATAAATATATGTGGACCGATGTTTGATGGACACACTAACCGAGTCTTAACCTTGGAGCAGGTTTGCCAAGTCGGATTTCTACTTTATTTGCGGCTGTCTCAGTAAGACAACAAAGTGAAAAAACAAGACAAAATAACAACTTATCATGTTCCTTGAAATAGACATCGTGATCACACACCTAACGGGTTTTTACGTTTCGTGCGTTCTGATGATTTGTGTTCCTACACATATGACAATCTCTGTTCGTAGAGCATTAAAGTGTTAAGAGAGTATAATGTGTTACCATGAGTTATTTTATTGGTATTATATTTTGTTATGTGTTATGTTTCATCGCGTTAAACTATGTCAATGCTAGAAATGGATAAACTTATTAAAACTTTTTGAACATTTTTTCTCGCATTTTCAACCATTTCTTTTTTCAGTGTAACATTTGAATTGAAATACGACGAGATACCCTTTTTTTCCAAACTTTACGTGCTCCAATTCATGTCATGCGGTGGTTAGAGTTGGTCGCATCATGTTTAAATTTGGCTACAATTCTACTTGTTCTGAAGAGAGCCACATTTGATTGTTTTTCCTGGTACGATTTTATTTGTTGATTGAAACGCGTCTACTGCAAAAGACCTTACTCATTTCTATATACAATTCGGAACAAACATTATTATGTAACTTGATTGTACCGCGTTTATTAAACAGCAAACTTTTGCTTGTGAAAACTTTACTTCATTTTTAAATTCACGTCAAACACAAAATTCAATTGAGAAAAAAATGTAACCGTCCACACGTAGTATGCTGAATTAGCAACAATAATTTTATCGCATAATGAAAAGCACACAATTTTTTAACGCACACAGAACTAAAAGTCTCTGAAAAAATCGTTGTTTCCGTCAAACAGTTTAATTAGCAAGTTGACTGACGGCGTTCTCAAATTAGAAATTATCTTAACTATATGAAGAGAAATAACAACGAGCAGATAAAAAAAAGATGGAATAAGATTCAAACCATGATATTGCAAAATAATATAAGGTGATAAAAGTAAAGGTGTAAGCCGAACAGTAATTTTGAATTTACTACTGCACTTTTGCGATGTTTGTGCAGTTGTCGGGAAATGCTCTAACCAAGCCAAGGAAACCCTATATCCACTTTTTAAATGTACGAGTGTGCAAGTTTTGAGGAGTGAGTATACCAACACATTCATTCCAGATCTCGATGTATGTAGTAAAACCGCCACCTTTACGGGCTCAGTAGCAATTTCAGTTAATACAATAAAATCTTAACGATGGAAGTCAGTCTGTACTCAAAGAAAATAACGTATACGTCTTGAAGCAAGAGTACATCTGAATACATTCGAAATTTTAGATGAAAAGTTTGTTGCAAGCCGTAACGTTGAGTTTATAACCAAAAGAAAAATATTGCTTCTTTACTCTCTGTCACTGGTTATTATATTTTTATCTACGTGCAGATAAACGCCGAGTTTTTATCACTTATTGCCATTTTTGAAGTTATTCTTGCAGCAAATTCGAGAATTTTAAATTGCGGACTTAAATTGAAGAAAGGTCAATTATTAAACTAAATGATTGAATTAGATCAACGAAGACGTCGAAGGAAGAAAAGTTGATAAGATTATACTCCCCATCCCCCTCCCCTTCAGATGCTGCAGAGGAAGGGAAGCAATGAACATAATATGTATAGTGTGAATTTTCGCTAAGTAATTTAATAGATTACTATAGCACTGAAAATATTTAAATGTAAATTCCACAAATTAATTCAAGCGCTGAAAGCTTTAAATTCGTTAGAAAAAAATTCCATCCACTTGGAAAATTCTAAATACGCTCTCGAACATCAGTGAAGCCGAATACCGCTGTTTATTACCAATAAATTCTGTACGGTTTTCGATACGCATGAATGCCCGTGCGATACCGTTCGTCTTTTCCCGATTAATCGTAATTCTGCCCCTTTTATATTGTGAACATAATATATATATATATTGATATATATATATATTTTGACACGCCAATTTGTACACATCAGTTATAGTAGTGCAAAATTGTTCTGTGTATTTAGTTTTTACATATATGGAATGTTACGTATTTCACGAATTTCCACTGAATGAAAATTTCAAATTGACATAGCTCCCGTGTTATCGGATTTAAAATTAAAGCGAACATTTATAGAAGCGGCGAAAGAGTTGAAAATTCCGTAAAATTAAAAATATCTGAATTAATGAAATTGGTCGGTCTCAGGTCAAATTTCATTAACAGATAAAACAGGATGTTCGCAGAAAAACCAAACAAATTATTTGGAAAAGGGAAATACAATTTCTGTGATATATACTTTCTGATGATAACATTTTTGACAAGAATGAAAATTGATTGAAAAATTTATGTAATTTGAGGCTTTCCAATTGTGGTTTTCATCTCACGCATTGAGTCGCTCCGTTTCTCACTTATGAAATTCCTTTTTGTGGTCGTGTTGTTGCTTACTCTATACGTTCCTATGCAGTAGGTACTGCCTAATTTTCACCTACTTAATTTCCATTTTGATGGAAATTAGATAGTTTAGTCGTAATTAGACAGTGATTGACACCGTAATTACATTCAAAATCCTATGTTTTTCTCAATGCCATCAACTATTGTAATATGATAAAATCAATCAATCAAATGATTTCCCTATTTTAATGGTATGACATTATTATTTTTTGTCTAATGAGCATCATAATCTTGCCGAAACCTTTACAATGTAATTGTATTTTGTTTGAACAACAATATATTTCAACTTTTTGAACTCCTCAAATTATATTATCATTATACACAGAGGAAAGTGCAAGATTTTGCGGCAAGTAAATCAATCTTTGAAGGTGGTATACTTAGAGTCAATTGACTCAAACTGTTATATTTCAAGAATTTTGGTGTATCATAGGATACATGTGAAATTTTATATATATATATATATATAACTAAATAAAATTTATAAAATAAATATTACATATATGAATTGAATGAATGAATAATCAGTTTTTTTAATTTACAATTGTTTAAAAAAGAAAACTTGCAAAAGATGCGGCTGTTTGAATTCTTTATATAAATTTGAATAAGTACAAAATTTTTTCAAAACAACGTAAAAATGTTGGAAAATGCAAGGAAAACGAAACAAAAGTAGTTAATAAGACAATTTTTTTTTCATACGTGATAAACTGACAGGCGAAAATTAAATAAAAGTTTCAATGATTAAACTCAAAAGAGGCTGCTGGGAAACAGTTGAAGATGATACTACTATATATACAGTTGTGAGAAAAAATATCGTAATGAACTAGTACGAGGAGCTCACGCGAATGTTATATAGCCCTTGCTTTGCTCATTCTGCATTGTATCACTCAGATGAAATCATTAACTTCTTCTACTAGTTAAGTAATCACTGTCTTCTTTTGAGTCTTATTACAAAAAATCAATTATGGCACTTAGTACTTTTCAAGAAAGCCTCCTTGAAAAAAAAACTTTTGCAGTTTTTGGCATTGAACCTCCCCCACATAAGTGTCATAAAATCTGATAGGTATTGAGTGACGTTATTAGCTATTGAACAATCATTTCAACGTATTCACAATTTTTTGAAAGCAATTATTTTTGTTATCTATGGTATGCACTTCAGATAAATCAAAAAGTAGACTTATTTTCACTCTTTTTGAGTGATGGTTCACTAAAATTAATGAAAAAAAGTTACTGAAAATGAGTCGAAAGTCACTTTTTCAAAAGTTAAATCTAAAACTTATATACCCATATTAAAAAAAGTTTTGCGTTTCACGTTATTATGGGAGTAGGAGGAGGGGGTCAATGGTCACGTGATTAAGAGAAGTGGTAAGGTTACGAGATCTTATTTAGTCTTATAGGACATCCTGAAAATGACCCCTAATTGACTTTGACCTCTAATATATGTCTGTCCGAAATAAAATTTTTTTGAAAAAAAAGGAAATAAAAAAATTATGAAGAAAACAAATATATATTATGCTCATTTCTTTAATAATACTAATATTGAAAACTCTTAGAAATGATTCAATGAATAGCTTTTGCTTGTGAAATTTGCATGTGTAGGGGGCAGAATCTGCCTTGTTTATTTATCATTTTTCTTAATTATCTATTTTTATGTCCAATAGAGTGGTCAAAATTTAAAACTTGAATAAATAAATAAAATAAATAAATAAATAGAATAAATGTAAAATTATGTACAATTTTCGTATAAAATATTTCGATTTTGATGTGTTTTTTTTAATGTATACTTTTTAATGGGGTTTTAGAAAAATTAATTATGATAAAAAATATTAACTTTAAATAAATGAAACTATCTTTGGAAAATCTATGAAAATGGTCGTCCACAATTTTTGTAATGCGTTTTTACCTAAGGAAATTCATGATTTTTTTTATCCATTATGCATGTTAGTGGCTAGAATTTTTTAGTATTTCTGCAACATCTTATTCTCGAGAAAGCCTTAAAGAGTCTTAAAAATATCGGTTAGTAGCTGTATGAATACATTTGCTTCAAATATAGTGATTCAATGTATATTATTTACGTAAACGCAAGCCGTGCACTCAGTTAAAAGAAGTGTGAATGTATTTTTTTCTAGCTTCAAAGGCTTCTAACGTGAATTCATTTTTTAATACAACCACAACATTTTCTCTTAATTTTGATCAATTTTTTTAGGAACACGAAAACTCAATTGCGAATTGAATCCTTCATCAGAATTTTCGAATAATGTAAAAAGAAAAATTTTATCACGTCAACTTTCTGTCACATTTGTAAATGAAAGTGTCAGATGTTGAAATAATTTTCTGTGAGTAACAATTTCAACGTATTAGTAATAAAGCAACTGATCAAAAAATGAGCGACGAGACAAATTACAGTATATTTATCACATCAGTAGGTGTATATTGTTATCATTAAAAAACTATGATGACTATGCTATGGTTTGTTAAGGGGAGAATAAATGCTGTAAATAAAATATAATTTTTATTCTGCATCACGGTGGACTTTTCAAGAATAACATTATGGCGAAATTATGTAGCAAACACCACAGAACGACAGATAGTAATAAAACATTGATAAACCCTTCACGAACGAAAATATATTTAAAAAAAAAATAAAATTAATTTTATGTATATAAAATATATTTCCAGTAATAAGAGTGATATTTATGACATATTTTTTATTGATTTTGCTATATAATTAAAAAAAGAAACAATATATTTTTTTAATACAATTTTTTTAAAACCGACAATAAGAGTTATTACAATAACGACAATTATTATATATTTTCAGAAACTATACTTTCGTCCATGAGGGACTGAAGCTCTGAAACACTAAAATATTCATATAAAATTTGAGAAGACGTTTTGACATAATACGGCCTAAAATTTATTTCCGAAAACTTCAGTGATAATGACTAACACGGACTAAAATTAAATTAAAATCTGAAATTTACTGAACCATTTATCACACTATTCACACTCTACTGTGTAGCTTTTTTATCTAATTTTGTTCTTCTATGCATTAATCTGAAAATTACTTCTTGGTTATAATTATTCATATTTCACTTTTAATGAAGCAGTCATCAAAATTTGATGGTGAAAGACACGGTAACACGACAACAATACTTAATTTATGTTCAACTACATAGCATGGTATTAGATATACTAATGTATTTAGTCATGACGTTACATTGGCGAATTGAATATCATCATTTTGATCATCAACGTGCACATGTGTTTGCACATATTAAAAATACCTCCACGGACGAAAATATATTTTGAAAATATAATTAAATTCATATAAATTTATATTTTTTCCCTGTAAAATATAGTTCCGGCAATAAGGATAATATTTATTATTTATAATCGAATATATTCGATTATAAATTTGAATTTAGAAAATTTCAAAATAATATATATTTTTTATATAAAAATTTCATATTCATTTCATTTAATCAATTCAATCAAAAATCATTTAATCAAAAATTTATCATTTCATTTCATTCAGTAATATTTATTATATATTTTTACCGACTATATTTTCACGAAAAATATATAATAAGTAAGTGAGTAATAATAAGTGCTACAATTGCCAAAATATTATTGTCGTGTAATAAAAATAAACTATTTTTTAAAAACATTTACTTCGACTTTAATCCAAATTTTAAAATCAAAACCTACAAAATTTTGTTTTTAATAAATGATTAATTTACTTGCGATTAAAACTTATGTATTTAATACTAACTAAATGGGCCTGGATTGCGTTACTTGTATTTTCCCCGCTTCGCCGATGCACTCGGGCACTCGTATATGAAAAAGCGTTGACACGCTAGTGAGACAAATCTGTGTTAGTGATGAAGCGGCCTTTTTGAGCTCACACTTCGAAGAGACGTCGGGAAGTTAATTTTCCGACGTCCTGGCAATACGCATAAAGAAGACCCAGTGGAAGGGAACTTCTAGGAATTTAGTAATATGATTTCCAAAATATGTTTGCCATAAAAATTTTTTCGGTTTAATTTTTTGTACCGCGGAAATAAACCGGGGAAAAAGATTTTAACTCATAGTTGATGCTCCGACGAAGATGTTTTCTTTATCCGGATATGCTGTATGCTGGTTTAGTGATTTTCTTGCGTTTGTTTTTTGAGATAGTAACACCACCGAGGCTTTATTTTATTTGCGACGAAGCTTTTACTAAATTGATTTATTATACTTAACATAAAGTAAAGTATATAACATATAATTGGCTTAGTAACAAATTTCAGTTTTCGAATTTATAAATGAAATGAATTTCATGTAACTGCTACGTAACAATTATTGTCACAAATAATTGGCACCGCGGAATAAAAATGTTTCACGTTTTTTACGTCATCTAATAGATGTAATTAAATTTAAATAAAATTAATAACAAAATTATCGTAGAACATATTAGTTTGCAAATTTGATCTACATCGCATAGATAATCGCTTGGTGATTTATTATACAAAAAAATTATAAATTAATAAAAAAATTCTATGATGTGTCAAATCATCAACAATCGGCATTTAAGTTGTAAAATAAGTAAGTGTTATATTCTTAAATTGATATTCCTCTGTATGACGTCGATTTAGTTACCAAGCAGGCAAACAAACATTTACGATATTTCCCTCAGCAGTATGCTTTCACTTTTGTACGTCTTAACGCGGCCTTCTCTTTCTCGACGTAAGTCGTGAGTTGCAAGTGCTCGACGTGACTGTTCGTGAATCTGCCAATATGATCTTATTTTTCCAATAATTTTAAGAACGCAATATTTGAAAAATTGAATGTTCGTAGATATACTTGAATTGGTCGAGATATCAAATTACCCCAAGTCGTAATTTTGGGCCCCGAATTAGAAAGCAAAAAAAATATTAGAACAGTTTTCAATAAGACTAATTGCAGACTGAAATAATTCTAAGAATAATTTGATAAGAGTCTAAAACAAGATTCCGTACCCAAGTCTAGATTTTTTATCTCTTTCTGGCCTCATAAATGTTATTTCAAACTGTTGATTCTCTAATCAACAATTCGATATGAAAACTCTTTTCGAACTCCTTTCAACCCCGACACAAATTTTTACATTTTTATTGTATCCTCTTGAACCCGTTGAATATCATTTTGATCCATTTTTAATCTTTTTTCAACCTTAATGTGTCATCTCAATATCACAAAATTGATTGTTAGGAGGTTAATAATTCTGATTTCATTTTTATTTAAAGTTGATTCAAAACTAAATTTTAGTTATTTGAAAAATTATTAAGTTTAAATTTTAAGATTAAGAAAATAATATAATACACTCTATATCAATAATATCTATCTATGATATTAATATAGTCATTAATTTTTTATGTACTTAATTAACTTAATTAATTACATTCATAGTAATTTTTTGATTGTTTTTTTTTTTTAATAATAAGAAAATATCAATTTTTTATGCAATATATTATAACCTCTTTTAATTCTCTTTTGGGTTTCTTTTTAATATCTTTCGAGCATCTCTCTGGGGTCTCTGAAAGTATATATTATATTACCTTTATAGTCCAACTTCCAAGTGCTCAAATAACTCAGCACCTTCTCATCCACTTCATAACATCGTGGAACCACGATCAAATCCCCGTCATGACATTTCAATAATAATGAATATAAAAAAACGCAGATATATTATAATTGAAATTTCTTGACGGGGATTTGATCGCGGTTAAATATATGTATAGAATCAACAGCAGTTGATAAAAAAGTGTGTGTAAATCATTTTTTTCTACATAGAAAAACATATTTTTATACAAATTAATATTACAAATTAATATTACAAATATTAAATTATTAATATTTTAATATAATTTTGATGTATGAATTTTAAAACTTAAAGGAATGAATAAAGGAAAAGTAGAATCTTTTTTGAGGTTCAAAAAAGGTTTCAAAGAGGTTAAATAATAGAGAATGAAATGAAATGCACTGAAAAATACGAAAAAAAAATTTAGAGAATGAAGAGAGAGACTGATATTAGGATAACAAAGTAAAAATTCATTTGAAAAAAGAATCACTAGAGCCTTTGTAATAAGATGGATCAGGCCAGGAAGCTATGGAATTTTATTCTGTTTATAGTTTTAAAATGCTGAAAGCGGAAATAACTGCAAATCTGAGGTTGAAAAGAGGTGAAAAGGAGGTTGAATTCTACAGAACTTTTTTTTTTCTGAATCAAGTCTCTTTTAAACCTTTTTTTAATGTTCGACCTCTATCCACCCTTCTCATTGCCATAATAATATCATAATCTCTCCTAATCTCATTTTAATCTCCTTTTCATACTCTTTATTTTCTTTAACTTGGATTTTGAATTTTTTCAAGCTTTATTTAAATTTTTATTCTAATAAACCTTTACTGATTTAGCTTTGAGCATCTATTTTAAAAGCGAAAATTTTGACTCGAGATAGTCTGAAACGTATCTGTAATGTGTTAAAAAAAATTTCAGAAGAAGTATAAAAAAGATTCATAAGAGAACATAACGAGTTAAAACTAGCCGTTCTGTTTTTTTTCCGACCTCTTAGACCTCTAAAATTTCATGCCCGGAGTCAACAAGTTGAGATCGAAAAGAGGACATGTTTTAACCTCCCCAAGAACTAATCAGCCTCCTTTAAACTTGTTTTTATTTTATTTTTCACTTATATACATTAATTTTCATACACTATTTATATTATTATTATGAATTTTAAATAATTAAAAAAAATTTTAATTAAAAAAAATTATTTTTAATTATTTAACATGTGTAATTTCAATTCTATATTTCGAATGTTGTTGCTGTTTAAGAATTGGTTTTATTCTCGAAAATTTTAGGGATGGGCGCTAATTTTGATATAGAGTGTATATAATATTTACAAATGTTCATGTTTCACATTTTTAGTCGGACATATATTTATAGAGTTGCTCATTGTACACGTTTATACATGTTTATTCGCTTAAAATTCAATTGCTTTATTTGTATAATGCTATGTCGGAGAATTGAACGCAAGTTGTAGGATTACAAAGCCGATAAGCAGTTTCTGAGCTATTCGAGGACTTGGAGTTGAATGAACAATTTAGAAATATAAACTTTAGATATCTAAAATAGTTCAAAAATTAGACAAACTCATTTCTAAGGAGATACTTAAGAGAGACTACAAGAAAGATGAAAAAAAACTTGTATCATACAATTATCGGTGGAAAAGACATTCGCCTTTCACCTTTGTTCGTGTCACTCATTTTTCAGAAAAGTTACACTGACGAAGAATACACCCTCAACAATCGAATGTAAACTCCAAATATTGTGCATAATCATTTTCATATAGTCATAGACACTGAACCTTTTATGATAAACTTCTAACTTCTGAGTGTATACGCTAAACATATGGAAATAATTTTTGAATTGTGACGGTACAAAAAAAGGCTGCACAATCACTGGATTACTCGTTTATTAATTAAACACTGATCTGGTCTATGCTGATATAAATGGTTGGTTAAAGAGAAGACGACAGGACGAATGGTCACGGCGAATATTCCGTTGAAATAACCTCTTCACTATCGGATGACGTGGATTATGGCACTCGTTAAAGTTGATCGTAAGATTTGCGTATATTGAATTTGTGCACTTGAGGTGCGTTGGGTCTCGCGAGATGCGGACAAGACATTGGGTCGCGCTAAATGCGGACTTGGGTCTCACATAAGTGGACGGGATCACAGGACTCGATATGATGTCGTGATTCCTTTCGAATACTGATTATTAACTGAACATTTTTCAACAGCTCTTGGGCCTTTTAAATCCGTTGGGATGGCTGATAACAAAGGTCTTATTTTCCCCAACAGATTGTGACCAGATGTATTCTCAAAGCCGATGTCCGGCGTCCCGGACCCGGCCGTTGTAAATTATAATTTCCGTAAAAAGTCCGAGTGCCATAAACCCACAAAAAAAAGGTCGAGTTTTCTTTTTATTTTAAGTAAATATTAAAATTAAATGTGTCACAATATGGCGTGGAACGTGTCCATTCGTCCCTCATATTCTCCTCAATCCGACGAATTAATTTTCATTGTGAATGAATGAATATAATTGATAAATGTTCAAAATTTAACGTAAATAATCAAATTTCAGTATAATAATTCAAAATAATTTATTATTAATGATAAAAAATTTTATCTGTGTAGGATGTCACAACATGGACTTTTTCAATAATAAAAAATAAAAATAAAAATTATTTGCACATTGTAAGCGATAATAATGCCCAGTTCACACATGCAATTGGATAATGCCTTTGAGTTTCTGATTGGTGACATTCTTATTACCACGTCATCTTGAATGATATCATATTAAATTGTATGTTAAATTGAAGAGGAAAATTTCTACTTCAATTTCATCTAGTAGATTTTTAAAATGTCGACTCTATGAAAAATTCGACGAATTTAAAATTATATCTGCGAAATCGAGAAAATTCAAACAGCGAGCATGTTTACCTACGTCGCTGAATCAAGAATATGGGACTAAAAGCAAAATTATATACTCGATCAAATTGTGAATTTTTGACCGAGCTTGAGAAATATAAACACAATGAATTAAAAGAATTGAAATGTAGACGCTACAAGAGTCGTTAAATTTTGAGTTTAGTATCTTGAATTTCAATCCTTTCAATTCTTTTTGATCAGTTGCATTTAATTCAAATAAGAAAATTAAAAAATGAACTGGTAAATTACAGTTAAGACAAATCAAGTAAACTAAAAATAACTAGTGCAGTAATTAATTTACCTAAAATTGACAGTAAAATTATAATTTAAACTGAAGGCAAAGACAAAGTTAAAACCAAGAACTCAAAGACAATGCTCTCTTGGTGAAGCGACGCGCCACATATATATATAACACGAGAGTAAACAAATCAAGATACAACTCGAAATTTAGATTAAATGATTTTAGATTTTTGATAACATTGAGTTACAACTTAAGTCAAAGATCAAAAGGAATTCGATGTCACCGCTATTAAATTTCAATTTGAAATTCAGTTTCTTTCAAGAATAAAGGATACATTCAAATTAACAAAAAAAAAGAATGTGTTTAGAACGAACTCACTCAATTGTAGCTCAAGACGAGATATAGTGATTCCATGATTTTTCAGTTATAAGATAGGAGATCCAAAGGTAGATCTTCAAGAAATACCGATGCTCATCACCTGAATGTTCGATCAGTTGCACTCTATGGTTGACCGGTAGAACGATTTTGATAACGACAATTAAAGAAAACTAACACAACTAAGTGCAATCAAATCAATCAACAACATTCTCATAGAGTCGAGTTATTTATAAAAGTAGCACCGACCTTGGAGAAAGTACAATTTTCAAATGTTCTGAAAACATTTTAACAGTCAAGATTAGACTGTCGAATGTAGAAGACTGCTTTTATTTTTGACGTAATGTAGGAATCAAACCCTCGCCCCTGAAGTACTAGTCCGGCCCCGACTAAAAAATCCTTAAGGAAATTCCTTAAGGAATTTCCATGAGGAATTTCCATATGGAAATTTCTTAAGGAAATTCCTTGAGGAAATTTGAAA
>JAQQRF010001041.1:0-26965 GCA_030523145.1 Trissolcus brochymenae
TTTTAATTTTTCACACTCACATATATATATATATATATATATATATATATATATATATATATATATATATATATATATAAATTCCTTTTTCTTTCAAATTAGCCTGTTTTAAAGCACTTTTTACAAAAAAAAATAATAATATCTCGTAATTCAAATTATTATTGAATAAAAATCGACTCATTTTTTGAGATTATCATTTCATTATCTCCAAACAACGTCCTATAACCTTTCGATGATCTTAAAATTGTATTCGTTCATATTTTTGTGTAAATATCGAGAATTTTGATCGTCAAGTGGATATGATGGTTATATAACGTTACATGAGTATTATTTCGAACGCCTTTGATGAGAAACTCAATTTGTTATTCAATTCATGAAATAACGCCAACGTCGAAAAACAAAAGTGAATCAAATCTTGATATTAAACCAAGAGTGCACTAAAACTGCTACTCCAAATTTCCAGACATTTGTATATCCGACTTGCTGAGATAACAATTTTTGAAACCTCAAAACAAAACGATGGCTTAGCCGAAAAATTTTACGCTCAATCCTAAAAATTAATGCTATAATGATTGCCGAATATTGGATTACAGTTTTTCTACCATCGCCTTCAATAAATCCATCAACTGTACTTCACAAACGACTAAGCCTGCCAGGAACCACGAAAACATACCACTACAATAGCCAGGCACTTAAATCCAATTTTGAAATAATATCCTTTCAGATTATACCTTGCTGAATTTAAATACTTTTTCAAAGTGCCATTGTGCACTTTTATTTGCTCATTACCACAAATTTCAAACACTGAAAAAAGAATCCCCGCATAGTTACGAAATTAAATCAACCATTAAGTTTAAATCACATAAATTCCATATAAACAATGAACAATTTTGTCCATAATTGATCCGAAATATGTTCATAATTTCTTATATAATTAGGATATATTTATTGTAATGAAATTTCAACTCACATATTTTTCATAATTGAAATTAGTATTACAATTGTTTATCCTCCAGTTAGAAGACATTCAAAAATTCAATTAATACTAGCTTGAGTTTATAAAATAAAAATTATAAAACGAATCGTTAAAATAATAATAATAAAAAAAGTATAAAATTAAAAGATGAGTATATAGAAATGGGTCATGAGTTGCAACGGCGCATACGTCGACTGGCTCAGGTTGCAGAGTGGGGGATAAGGGGTCGACGAAAAGCCGGATTGGCCGAAGGGCGGGCACCTCCGAGCAGGTGGATCCGCCGTGCGTCTGTGCCCTGCTTTTGTCCCATCAATTAGTCACGTTTTTCCTATGAATAAAATTTCCTCCCACCACTTTTTTCCTCAAACTCCCAAAAATCTTGCCTGGTCCGGTCGAAACGAAAACCACAACTTTAGTTTTACCGGGATGGTCAAATTTTTCACTGTGTCATCGCATCGCGCTCCTCTGTAGGTGCAATTTTTACCGATAAGTTCTGTGATTGTGTTTATGGTGACAGGATATATTTTAATTGTTCCGCCTTAGCCTCTGGATATTTTATTACATATAGATATTACAAGTGTGACGTGGTGACCGATCTAAAAACACACATTGTTTCGATTTTTTGTTAGGAAAACATCCTTTTTTGTGAACAATTTTATTGCATCTTTCGAATTTTAAATAAAAAAGAAAAAATTGTGACTTCGCAGGAGAGCACATTCTCCAAGGTAACCAAAACGGGAGTGGAAGTAGCACATCAGAGGAGAGTGCGAGTCAGCTGCTGAACGAGCCGGAGCTGAACTTGAGTGACCCTAGTCTCGTCGATCTCGGCGATGACTCTTTGGAACTAAGCGACTCGTTAAACCTTGACAATGATTTTGCTACGGATCTGCTTGGAGGCAACCTACTAGGAGGCAGTACTGTTGACGGTCTCCTCAGCAACTATTCTCTCGGGTTGCCCGACGGGTTCAACCTTGAGGAAGCTTTGCAGCTAGTTGGTCTAGATGAGCCACCTGTAGAGGTACGAATGAACGTTCTGAAATTTTATTATTCAAAATAATGGTCTTAAAAGTTCATCAAGCCAGAAACTAGAGTACAAAATTATGATGAAAATCTACCGCTTTTGTTTTTTGTTTTTTTTTTTTTTTACTGAATTCATAGTTGAGCGTAGATGTTTTTTGTTTAGAAGGAGAAGCCGGAAGTGAAGGAAAAGACTGAACATTCCGAACCAGAAAAGTACGATTCGAAGCCAGCCGAGTCTCTTAAGGAGGAAGCAGACAAGGTCTGCGAGGAGGTAGCGGAAACCAGCAGCATGATTCATACCCCGCAGTTTCACCATAGTCACCCTCACCATCGGTCGTTTCATCACCAGGTAATTTTAAGAAGTTTTCAGCAAAACATAATTAAAACAAAAAAAACGGTGAAAGAAATATTGAGATTAAAAAATGAAACACTCTTTATCAGCAGAGAAGCTACTTGAGATTATATTACTCTTGACTCTACAATGTACAAATGAAAATAAAAATTTGCGAGCAGGAATTGAAAAACAAGTGAAACCTGTGGGACACTCGAGATAACCAACAGCAGCGTAGATTGAAAAGTACTGTACTCTTGACTTTCCTTTCGTCCGAAGATAAACCGCGATGATATCATGCGGGAAAAGTAGAAACACGTATGATTCGACGAATCGCGCTAATCTGAAATTAGACGTGAAGCAACAATTTTCTCCCTTTTTTTTTATCATGTTTGTAAAACGTCGCGAAAATGAGATTCCGCAAAAATCGGCCTAATGAGGGTTTGAGCAAGTGATATACGGGCAAGAAAAGAGCGCGGCCCCGCGGAGAACGGCCGCGTAGTTAGGCCGCCGTTTACGAGCCATAAACAGGACACGCGTTATTTATGAAGCCCCAACTGACACCGGCCCTGCACCCGGCAATTATCCCTCGTAACACCGCTTCTTAATGTAACGATCGAGGTGCTCTTAAAAACTCCTCCCTTCCTTTCGCCTTTTCTTTTTCCTGAGTCTCCACCTATAATGTTATACCGTTAGCTACATTTTTTTCGATTAACAAGCAAACAAGCGTTTTAACTCTACTAAATCAGGCTCTCCAATTTTTAAGACAATGAATTTCTCGAATCATGTTAAATTAATAATTTCTTTTTTTTTTCGCTTCGTCATGACATTTTCCATTTCTAAAAAATTCATTTTTTATACATCAAATACCCCTCGTTTGATTGATACCTCTTTGCTGATAAATCAAAATCAAATAATTATAATTATTGACAAATATATATTTTATTTGGTTTACTTTTCGTCTTCCGATTGAAAATGCCTAAAATGGAACCTTGATTTCTTGGACAAGAATCAAAGGCTACAACAAAAAGTGTTATGCGACACAACTTTAGAAAAACGTTGTAAAATTCCAACTGACCATAACGCAAATTCAATACTTGCAGAAAAAAATATTAGTACATTACCTGCAAAAGATAGCAACTGCGAAAATAAAACATATTTCAACTTATATTATTCACTATTACAAAGTCGATTGTAGCTTAATTTTTTAAACTATTTCTTTTTAAACTTTAAACAAATGTGTTGAATAAAAAACTATGTCAAACGAGTATGAACAGTAGTGTAAGCATGCATAAAACAACAACTAGATCGAACAACAAATTGCAACATGAAATATTTATCAGATGCAAAAAAACAAAGTGGAGCGAAACGTTTGATTAATCGAATTCAAATAAAAACAAATCGGCGTAAAAAATATATTTTAGTCCAAAAATATATTCCACTCCAAGAATAAGTTAATTTTTTGTAATATGCGTTTCTATTTCTAGACTCTGAGATTACACAGCAAAATTGCGCGATACAGTTTTTTGTCTTGTCCCTCTGTTTTCGTGTTCTTTGTGTCCGACTTATGTGGGGCACAAGAAAAGATCTCATTAGACACGCAGTTTCCCGAGGCAAATCATACGTTTTGTTTAGGATGCGTGTCGTTGAAACATAAAGAGCAGTTGAGCACTCTCAAAAATGATATACAATCATTAAGCGCAACAGCCCCCTGTCCTCGTCGCGAGCTCTAAGCATCGACACGTCAAATGTCAATGTCGCAGCTCATGCAAGAAACGACAATTACAGATTAACTAAATACGTCTGTCAGACAATGAAACCATGACATGTCGCATCTGTACATAATTGAGTCCCACGAACTTCTTCATATTTTCAAGCACTTTATTGTTTTTAACCTCGCCAAACATTTTCACGATAACATTCAATTTTTCTTATTTCAATTCAAGCCAGTGAAGGAAAATTCATTGACGAACAAATTGATCAACATTAAAAACATGATAATTTATTATTTTTCAAATAAAAAAATTAAAAAGAGGTCAATAATGAAATGAAAAAAATTAAGGGTTTTTGAATTTGTGCATATGAAAAAGAACAACAAAGTGGGTATCTATAATGACTTGTTGTTGTCCTATAATATAAACGGCGGAGGAGTCTATAATTTTTGTCCGCAATCGGCATATAATTAATATCAAAGTTAAAAAGTATTTGCGATTTCCTTGAATGTATCTCTCCTTGAATTTTATATTATAAAAGTTCAAGGGACAGCAATGTCTCACGAGACTAAGAGCACGCGATTGATCCCGAACTCAGAGAGTGGTGTTTACGCCCGCGTTACGTGTGCGTACACCGCAACGAGTACGACAATCAGACGACCGTTATCTGTTTTCGAGGAAACACCACGGTCTGCGGACACTTACGCAACCGACTAATATTTTTGCCTGATCGCAATACCGCGCCCTCACTATTGAAACGCAGTTTTTGTCACCTCGCTTCATATGCTTCAAACCCTTCAATCATCACACTGATCTTATGTAAGTCCATTGATTTATTTAAGCGAACAAAGTCAAAGTCGGTGAACTTGACAGCAAACAGAGAATCAGAATTTTAACAAAAACACTCCTTTCGTGACAAACGTCATCATGCAAACTTTTTATTTCATTTTTTGTATTAAATTAGAAATTAGATTAAATTACTTTGATTTTCAAATCTTTTTTTTTTAATTTGTAATTGATATTCTTAGGTTTGGTGATTTTCAAATAAGTATTTTAAATAGTTTGAAGTTAAAATAAATTGAAATTGGAGGTCCATGAAAAATCGGTGATACAATCTCAAGCGACAAGAGAATTGTTATCATTCAAGTTGCACACGTTGCTATCAAACTGATAAAGAATTGAGAGCGTAATCTTCAACGCTGGCTGTGATTAGTATTGCGACGTCCAATGTGCGAATAAGCCATAGACGGTGTCGCGCTCGTGACAATGACCTACGCGGATGGTGCCAAGTCGTCGTCAGCTTCCAGGTTGACCAGGGACATCCACGTGGTGAAGCGCACCTGAATTCCTCCGCCAATAAGCTCGCCGCGCAATCCCTTCCAGCCGCGTTACAAGTCTAAGGCACGCAGTGTCGCAAAATACCTTAAACCATCCTAGTCTCCAGTCGCGACTCCTGCCTTGCTGCTCAGTTTATACCCCAGTGTTAGACAAAGATTTTTAGTGGAAAAAAAAACTAAAAAGATAAAAAAAAGTACTCAGACAATTTTTTAATTTTTTTTTTTTTTTTTTTTTTCAATTTAAACTAGTTTTGGGACTCTGAAGTTAAAGGAGCCTTTCAACAGTTGAAGTGATTCGAAGATCGGTTTGAATAAACTTAAAGGGAAAAAAAAAAACGACGAAGGTCGGACAGGAGTCAAAAAGTTGAGATGTGAGAGTGTCGCGAGACAAGGTCCTCGTTACGCAATAGTGTTTGGCACTCTGAAGAGCCGGATGAGTTTGTTCGAGTAGTGGTGTTAGTTCTTAAAAGGCCCACATGACTGAAGTGCAGCAGCTTCTCAAATCACGCTCCACCAACGCGGAGTTACCCCTTGGCTCAGCAGAATGCTGGAGCGTTCTGCTGGACGAGGGATTTTTTCAGGTAATTCCAAAATCTACAAGAAAACACAAAATTGACGACAAGCAATTTACTTGCTAAAATCAAGTCAGTGGAAGAACAATTGTTCCTCGCCTCTTTATCTGTGCGAGCAAACATGTAAATAAAACACGTCTCTCGTCAGGATCAAAAGACTATGCATATATCTAAATTTTAACAAAGCTTTTTCGCGCGTTCACCGAAATGTTTCTGTTACCAAATAAAAGAGAATCAGCGTTTATTTGCTCGAATTAGAATTGTTTGCCTGCGTTTATGATAATTCAGACCCCCAGGTTTGTTTAAAAGAAAAAAAATTAGGAAAACAACATTTTTTTTCTTTTCTTATTTTAAGAATGATGAGGATTATAATCGTTCACTGAAATGATACGTAGCCAGAAAACAAAAGTTGTGTAAGAGCTTGCACTGGAAACATAGAAGAAAAAGAAGTCATAGACAATGGGGCTAGAATTTTCATTTTCTACATAGGAAATGTGCTAAATTGATAGGTTGTCGACGATGCTGCAGTTAAATACTTGTCGTGCGTATTGTCGTACTTGAAGTATTATGGGTTACGCAAGGAGACAGAACGACAAGCATGTCATTTTTGGAAGCCGTCTCTCACGCGAGTGTCGCATTAACACTGACCCCGCTCACCTTTAATTGCTACTCGCTATCGCATTGCCACAACTGCGCCTTCTTCGACATGAAACCTGTGTCGTCGCGAAGACGATTCCCGCGGCTGCCACACACAAATGTGAAAAACCAGGCCTAGATATAATTAACAGCAGTCCTATCTCAATCTCAAAAAGCCTGTCATGAGAACACTTGTGAAACTGCGACTAATGAAAGTAAAAAAGTTATCTTGACTATTTCAGCTAATACATTCACACACCAAAGAATAAAACAAAATGTTAATTTTCGTACACGTCTAAAAAATAACTATTGAATTTTGATTGATAATGAAATACTTGTGAATTAAAAAGTTTGTTTATCTATAAATTGACAATGAATTAAAAAAATGACTACTCCTATATTCTTAACATGTATAAACATGAAATGATAAATGACATAATCGTATGTAAACATTTTTCCTATCTTTCACTACTAATCTGGTTTTTCATTATAATAAGAGAAACAAAAACAACTTACGTTATCAACTAATTAACCGTGCAAGGATTTGACATGTAATAATATGTGTTGCGCGAGAGCAAAGGTTCGCGAAAATCACTCAAATGACAAAAGTACGTTACGCGAATGATAAATTAATTATTCAATTTTTTTGTGGGCGTGTAATTTACTTCGTTGGCGTAAAAATAATATAACATAATAAAAGTATCTTGGAGCAAAAAAAAACGATTGATCAGATATGACGAAACAGCTAGCAAAGTTTATTGTCACGGGCGAGACAAAAAAGTACCATGTGCCTTGACCGAACAGTGCGACTTCGATGATGTTATTGATTCCGACACGGCTAACTTTATATGACCTATAAATCAATTTCAAAATTGAAACTCAAATAAATTGGTTGACACAAAGTCCTGATAAAATAAAAACTGTTCAATACAATCGCGTCACTTTTGAAAATACTTTTTGTTCTCACGGTTTGAACAAAATTATGTAACTGAGAAAATTACCAGATTGATTTTTATTCTCATGAGGTTCATCACTTCTTTTAAATATGATTGCAATACAAATTAATTGTATGGACAGTGTCGTATTGAACGTGTATATATGTTTATATATATAATAACAACAATTTATATAATAACTCGATTGAGACCGGCTAAATAATATGGAGAATAAGTTACCACACGGATCTATTCATAATTCGAATGTTAATTATAAAAAACATATGATACTATAGACTGATTTGTTCTTATTCATTACATAAATATGTAAAGATATGTTCAGAAATAATTGCAGTATCTATGTGTGGTAGCAGTTTAGTTTATCTTTCTTAGCAATTTTCTAAAATTACATAAAACTTGATTAACAATTACATTCTATATTTTTGCTGTACAACATTTTTAAATGACATAAAAATTGTATAAATTAGAAATTTTATTCATAGTAATAATCAAAATTTGAAACAAATAAATAAATGCAAATTTTGATTGACAATTTAATGGAATAAGTTTTTGAAATAAAATAAATAAGAAAAAAGAAAACTAGAAATTATAATAGGAAGAAATGTTTTGAGCGCTATCGAAAAGTTGTCAGAAGCACGTTGAAGACTGACAGTGAGGCATCAAACAAATGTTATAATTTGTCTTGTTTGAGTTGGTCAGGTAAACGTGCGAGCAATTAGGGTTGACAAGCCGGTGCGGTTTCTGGGTGCGGTCTGCTTAATGTCACAAATGGTAGCCCCTGGAGATAATCCGCCATGGGACGAACAGGCTGCCCACTTAATTATTATGACTTAGTTTCATGGGAGGTCCAAAAAAGTCAGGTAGAATTTTGGCCACAAAACAGCAGGCATACCAATGAAAATATATCAGACTGCGGTTAACTATAACAATGGCACACTAAACTCCCCAAAAGCCAGATCCCAAATTTGACAAATTTGTATTTATCCTGTGAATGAAGACAAATGTGTCAAAATAACATTTTCACCTCAGCCGCATTGATTTAAAATAAGTTGATTTGCGGTTTTGCTCCCTTCATGATACGATCATATCTGACCTAAAACAATAATTTTCCTTTTAATTTTTTTTTAATGTCGATATTTCAGATTGTTTAGAAACTAGACATTTTTTAATTTGTCATCTTCAAGTTGTACATTTTTCGCATTAAATATTATAACAATAAATTGTCGATTCCGGAGTAAATGGAAATTGAAAGTATAAGAGATAAAAAGAAATGTATGATATCTCTTGAGATGATGGTTACGTTGCACGAACTTTTACGATCTCTTAAATCAACGGTGTTCGAAGAACGCGCGCATTCAGGCCCCGTTATCTGATGTTTTGTGGAGACATTTCGTAATCAAAAAGACAACGAAAATCTCACTTTTTGAGACGTAAATTTCCTGGGTTTTGCAAATAAAAAAAGAAGCCGAGATAAGTTATCAGAATTATCGCGAAGAACAAACTCGCGAATTGAATTGTTTTCTGTTTTGTTTAGGATGCGGCAATCGTCAAATATTCCATGCATGGAGAATTTTTCGAGGACAAAAAAAAATCTTGATCTGAAATTGTAAAACATAGCATATTTCTCACGAAAAAAATTTGTTCAATTACAATTGCGTGGCAACATAGCGCGCAATGTATAGCTATTGAAAAAGCACTGATTAAAATAAGTAGTTGAAATTTTCATTATTCAATGTCAGTGTACAATCAAGTGGACTATAAAAGGTCCGTTAGCAATCATAAGAACGGAGAGAAGAAATGCCCTTGCAGAATCGACAGTGGCAAAAGCGTTGTAATTTCACACACTCCCCTCGCAAAGTTGATGTCAACGCTGATGAGTCGCTCCGACTAGGCTTGATGATAATTATACACGGCCACAAACCAAGCTATTGGCTTATCTATCTTCATTTTGACCAGGAAGATTATTCCACACTCTTCCAGTAACATTATAACAATACAAATTGTGCTTCGTATGCTTGACTGCAATCAATTTTAACTTTACTTGTTATCTTGTACATGAAATGTATTTATTTTGTCAATTTAGATTTTTGAATTTATTCGTCTTTCAAAATGTATTCAATTTTGAAAGTCTGTAGAAGGTGTATCAACAAAAAACATGAGTACTTTGACATTCTCTTAATGCTTGTTTGCAGTATGTTAAATAATTGACAAATGTAAGGCAGAAAAGTATTTGATGAGGGATTTTATATCTGCTGTCAAGAAATTTGAATGATCGTTCGATCTCGACCTCGGACCTCGACTCGTTTGTTAGCTCGTTATCGAACGCTCCTAGATCGTGTAGCAGGATTTTTGAAAACCGTCTCTCCATTTTTTTCCTCTCTCTTTCTGTCTCTCACATCTAACTCGGGCTCAAACTCTGAAACCTTCAGCGATCGCGCCAACTTGAGAATTTCTCTCAAAAACAGTGCAATCAGAGGAAATATAAATGTCGTTCCCGTTGTGCAAAGCACGTTTCAATAACTATAAAATTACAAACGATGATTCATAGTCGGACGCTATAAGACCGGTTTCGTGCTCCTCGTCAAAGCGGAGACTGACAGTCGACTACAATTTATATACAAAGACATGCATACATCATTTGACTTATCCTGCGAATAACATTTTACAACGCGAGTCTATTAACCGTCTTGAGCGTAATTAACATAAATAACGTAATACGATCAATTTTAAATTGATACGAAAGACAAAAAATGGCATACAGGAAATGCGATGAATTATCATCTCGTTATTGTGTGACAACAAAAACATTTTCATATAAGGTTACGCACTTTTTGTGCTCCCGCGCGTGTCTGTCTGCACACCTCTCGATCCATGAGGCTACGTTTCACTGCAGATGGAATCTTTGGGCTATTTTTAACAACAAAATCCTTTTTCTCTTCAAAATTCTTTTCAATTTCAGTACCTGATATTTAAATCCCAAGAACAAACAAAGTCAAGTGAATTCCCATAATGTTCAAATCAATTTGGAACCGTCAAACCGACCTTCACATTAGAGTAAAATTTGATGACAAAAAAGTGTGCGGAACGTATTAGCCGCCAGACTTGCGCACTGTGAAATTTGTAATGCCCATGACGAATGTGAGACAAACGAGAAAGAAAAGGGAAAAGAAAGGAAAGGAATTGTATGTTTCCCTCCAATGATTGAAAAATTTTTCATCTTTTCTTTCATGTTGAAGAAAAACAACATCTTTTTTCTCCTTTTTCTAAAGAAATAGAGATGCGGTTTTGAATAATTGACCCGAACAAATGAACCGATTATGAGGCGGCGCAAAAAGTCACGTCTCATAACTCCGAAACGAAAGCTTCTCCTTTGCGTAGAATAATATGGCCAGAAATGAGATTGGCGCGCAAGAATGTATTTGAGATAATGTATATCGTTAGCGGCCGAATCAAGTTGGCAGGTGTCACGCGACCTCTTGGCCCCTGTCAAGCACTGCCTCGTCCGACGTTAACCAAACAACGCTGCTGCTTTTCAAATCATATTCAATTAAACAAGGATGTCGATATTTTTCATTCACCACTTCTTTATTCTATACTGAGCCATTCTTTCGTTTATCATAAATGTTCGGTCCCAAACAAATATTTTGATATTCAATTTTTCAATTAGACATTCTTTTAATCATAAATCAAAAGTGAGCGAACAAAAATTGTTATTTTAAACATTGAACGATGAGAGAATAAGAAATATAGGAACCGGAGAAAAACGATTTTGATGCTTTTCTTGATTTTCCACAAAATATCAAAACGAACATCAATCAGAGATTATTTGAAAAATCATTATTCAACCACAAACCACACTCGTGTGAACCTGTTCGATTGAATCTTTTCTCTCTTTCTCTCTCTCTCTCTCTCTCTCTCTCTCTCTCTCTCTCTCTCTCTCTCTCTCTCTCTCTCTCTGTCTTTCTCTCTGTCTTTCTCAAAATCTCATAAATCATTGTTTTTCGACGAGACCGTAAGGCCGGACCTCTCAATGGACCACTCAAGCGTGTCTCAGACATCTGTCCGCGCACGAATACTCTGCCACCAGCCAGCAAACTTCATGTGTCAGAGACAAGAGGCAACAACCACTCTTCGTACCTTCCTTTTTCCACCTCCGAACCCTGTAAAAAATTAAAAACCACCATTAATTATTTTTTGTAAAGAAAAAACAAAATATTATCGAAAGGAAATATTTTAATGAAAAAAAAAAAAAGAAAAAAAAACAGCGAAGATTGAAAAATTAAAAACAGAAATTTATGATGATTGAAAGTGTAATATTGTATTGAATTTGGATTTGAACTTTATTTTTCGGCTTAATTAAAGCTGATTGAGATTGAAGTACGAAGAAGGAAGCATTTGGCGCTTTTCTTTCGCGAGAGTACATTGTACAAGTACATAAATCATAAGCGCGCCGGTAGCGAAGGAATGCGTTGCGCATTCATTCGACACACCGGCCGTGTCTCCTCACAGAGCAGTTCTGCTAAATTCATTTCTCGAGTTGGGTTCAAATAACATTTTTCTCGCCGCCTTCGCAACGTTATTCCAATTACTTTTTTTCTGTCCTCCGGGTCTTTTTGTAATGTCACAAAATTATTCAATTAATCATAAACTCAATGATTTTTCATTCTTCGATACATTAACATTCCTTTTTGATATACGTTTTCAATTTTAGTTCTCGCACGACTTTTTGCTCAATTATTATCAAATTATGTGTCACATCTCTTGTCAATTTTTCATCCGAATGTAAAAATATTCTATAATATTCAAGAATCCAAAGATAATCTCAAGCCGGGGAGGAGAAATCATTGAATGCGGCACAAAATTAATATAACATCAATTGAAATATAAAAATGTAACATTTGTTGGAGACAAAATGTCCGTCATGAATGTGGCATTAAACTTGAAGAGAGACAGAGAGATAAAAAAGTGAACGAATTGAATACGCAAAAACATAATGGACGAATAATTTAGCAATCAGGGTGAAACAGGAAACATAGAAAATCGGTCGCGCGGGATTTGTCCCAAATTAGACGCTAGCAGATGTGATGACAAGAGAGATTCGCGAGCAGATTGCGGCATAAGCAGCGCAATCTGATTGATGTCTTCTGTAACAATCCGCGGCTCCTATTCATCTTCCTGCGACCAAACAACACATTAAAGCCTAGCCGAGAGCAAACAAGCGCCATCTGGCGACTGCTGTCATTTCGATTTGCACACTCTGCGTTCCGTCAAACAATTCCGTTCAATCATTTCATGAGAGATTAATTAAAAAACCGGACCGTTCGAGGTGGTTTATCATTTTAATTTTCAAACATTTTTCTTAACTTTGATGCGCGAAATTTGAGTCAATCTACCAACCATCAAAGGTTGATTTTTTCCTTCCTTTACGAATGATTAAATTAAGACGTTGCAGCATCCAATAGTATATCAGTTGTTAATCAGAGTTTCAACAAGCTTATCGAAAAAAAATTGAAGCACCTTGTTTGTATGAAATTTGATGCTGCAGATATGATTGACAAATGACGTGTGATTATGAATATGGTTGAAATTAAACACCTACGTTCATATCGACGGGGGTCCGCGTGCTCGAAAATTATGACAGTTCTTATGGTCCTGGATGAAATTTTTTATTTCCCATTTTGTTTGATTGATTCAACATTGGAGAGAGTCAAAAAAAAAATTTAATCGCATGCTAAACCGGCCCGAACGTTTCTTTTGTACATTGCACAAAAGATGTGTCTCTCTCTAGTCTTGGTTTGTCTATTGGAAATGAATTTCTTTCAAGAAAAAATGATTCTCTTATAAAGTTGATTTAACACTACAAAATAGTTGATTTTTGACATTGAATTCATCTCTAATTGTTATAAATGTTTTCAGGGCCGCATGCCATACATGCGAGCAATGAGTATGGAACAACGGTGGCAAGATTTGGCTACTCTATTTCCGGATTTTGCATTGCCAACGCATCCTGGTTACACGGGACATGGGATGAGCCATGGTCACTACGAGGCGCCGCGCAATGTAGTCTTGCACAATGCTTCACTTGCGCCACCAGTTGGAGACCTCAATGCCACCGGACCCTACCACAATGTTGGTGAGTTTCACGTCCAAATAAACAATTTGGAACCCAAACAAATTAATTTACAATCAGTAAAGAAAAAAAGAGATTATACACATTGAAAAACAAAGCAAACAATTGAAATGTCATTATTTCATATTAAGGTGGTTCTAGCGAGACAGTTATAATAGCATTTTTCAAATATTATTAAAAATTATCTAAATAAGTTTTTGATAGAACTTTTACAATTATTTTGTACTAATTTTCGAATAAAAAATGTGTATTGTTTCAATTTGTAAATTAAATGTCTACATTATCAGATGTTCTTTCATTTTTATATTTTGTAAATTTATACAGAGAACAATTAGAAAATTCTACTGCTTTGTAATTTCATCTAATTCTGACATTTTTTACCTATCGTTAGAACCATCTTAAGATTATAAATTTAAATGTAGTTGTAAAAACCTTTTCTTAGGTAGATAGAAATAAGAATTCAATCATATATGAACTAAATTGCTAACTGGTACAGGTGGCCCATCAAATCTTGGATCAGCGGTGGCTACGTCAATGAATTTGACAAACAGCAGCGAGCCGATGGGCACAGAAAATGGAGCAGCATACAAATCGGAACCGAACGATATGATGTACTATCATACACCAACATCTGACCCTATCAACCAAACCACAGATGGATTTCTTTCATCCTTGCTCAATGATGAAGACCTTCATTTGATGGACATGGCAGTCAATGACGGTAATTCATTTTTTTTTATCAAATTTGTTGTTTACTTGCAAGATTTTTTATTATTTAATGAACAAAATTTTATTTTTATAATTCAAGTTAATTCAACTTTTTATAGAAAGAAATAAAAAAATTAAAATTATGGACCTTTTAATCAATTGAATCATTTATTGTAGTTTTTCGTTACAAAAATCTTATATCAACAAAAGTATGAAGTATATCGAATACAATACGTTTCTGTTATAATCAATCTATTCTTCGGTGGTTTTTAGATTTTACTATCGTAATTATAATACTCTCATTTTTAATATTAATACTGTTCATGTAACTTTTATCAATAATCATTTTACTAATGATTCATACTCGTTTTCAAGTCGTTTATCAAAAATCACCTTTGACGGGCAAAAGAACAATGCCTTTTTTCTAATGTTGTCAAACACAGTGACATTTTTTTTTCTTATGATTATTTAGGTAGAACATAAATTTTAAGATACGTAAAAATAATGATAGTGATTATTAGTAGTACTCTACAAATTTGTGGCCTCTATGCTTCTACCATTCTTCATCATTCTCTGCTGGGATCGATGGGCTGTTAAACTGACCTTCGTTTTCTGAATTTTGGAACTGCAAAGAACAACAAATATTTATTACAAACTATCAAAAATCAATTCAAATTTAAAAATACAAAAGGTTCATCACGCTTACTTTACGGAAATCTTTTCCTCCAAATTCACTTCGTCCAGGGTTGAATGATTCACCGCTGTTATCGTCAAGCCAATCGGGAACTTCCTGACCAGCTCCTTTCACGATTTTCACCAAACTAGCTCTGATACGGTTATCCTTATCAGGATCAAAGAAACTGGTAGCCTTGCCAGTGTGCCCCAGTCTGCCGGTTCTTCCAATGCGATGAGTGTAGTCGTCAATTTTCTCTGGGAGATCAAAGTTAATCACATGAGTAATTTTCGCAACATCGATTCCTCTTGCCATGACATCACTTGCCACGAGGATACAGACTTCTCCTCGATTGAAGACTCTCAGAGCTTCCTCTCGCTGTTGCTGGTATCTATCGCCGTGAATGGTAGTTGCTAACATGTGATTTTCGCAAAGCCAGCTGCCAAGATAATCAGTGTTTCTTCTTGTATCGACAAAAATCAGGACCTTGTGATTTTTATCGATCGTGTCATTCTTCAACATCTCCAACAATGTTTTTTTCTTTTCATGTTTTTTCACCTCAATGAACTCTTGGACTACGTCTGAGCAAGCGCCGCCGACGATACCCACAGCCAGGAAGAGATAATCCTTGAGATACTTTTGAGCCAGCTCTTGAATATCCTTCTGGAATGTCGCGGAGAACATGAGCACTTGTCTTTTTTCGGGCGGCACCATGGTTTCATGGTCAAAAATCATTTCGATGTCCATAGAGAATCCCAGATCAAGCATTCGGTCAGCTTCGTCCAAAACGATATACTGAACGCATTCAAAGGACACTCTGCCACGTTCCACAAAGTCCTTCAAACGACCAGTCGTAGCAGTCAAAATGTGGCAACCAGAAGCAACCTGGTTCGCCTGGGTCATTACGTGAGATCCTCCGTAAATCACTTTGTACTTCAGAGATGACCCTTGCGCGAATTTATGACACTCCTTGTTTATCTGGATCGCCAATTCTCGGGTTGGTGCCAGAATCAAAACGTTCGGACAACACTTAGATGTTTCATGAGGCACTTGGTCCTCTATCAGCTTCGACATAATAGGGAGCAGGTATGCCGCAGTTTTCCCAGACCCTGTCTGGGCACATGCCATCAGATCACGGCCCGATGCGATGATGGGCATAGCATATTTCTGCACCGGCGTCGGCTTGCTGTAGTTTGAAGAATGTACATTCTCACGAATTAGTTTACTTATTGGAGCGTCATCAAAAGTTTCGATTGGCGCCGGAGGATCGTTTCCAGATACGTTCACCTTGATGGAATCGTATTTTTGGAAGTTGATACCTGCAAAATTAAATCACAATATTAGACACCTCGAGCTATCCATCATCAATTCAACCAAACAACTAATCAACTTGCCTGTTTCTACGTTGTTGAAAATCTCATCTCTGTCATTACTCAACTCTGGAGGGATATAAGTCATTTTCTGAGGCTTGTTAGGGTCCTCTTCCTGTTCTCTGTCATCATTTCTGTCTCCACCACGACCTCCTCCTCCTCCTCGGCCACCTCGACCGCCACCTCTAGGTCGGTATCCACCCTCGTTGTCATCTGCATCGTCATAACGATTCCCTCCGTCATTATTGCCATCATCATCGTTACGATTGTAACCACCACGCCCTCCGCGATCGCCTCGTGGTTTGAATCCTCCATCATTTCCATTGTTGTTGTCGTCATCATTGTAACCTCCGCCGTTGTCATTAAACCGATTGAATCCTCCTCGGCCTCCACGACCTCCACCACGCGGCTTGTAACTGCCATCATTCCCGTCATTGTCATCACCGTTATCGTTATAACGATTGAATCCTCCTCGGCCGCCACGTCCACCTCCGCGAGGTTTGTAACCTCCATCATCACCTTCATTATCATCATTGCCGTAACCCCCGCCGTTGTCACGATTGAAGCCACCACGGCCGCCACGTCCACCACCGCGAGGCTTGTAACCCCCATCACCTTCATCATTGTTGGTGCTATCGTCATCTCTGTTGAAACGATTAAACCCGCCGCGCCCACCTCGGCTTCCTCCGCGAGGTTTATATCCTCCACTGTCTTCGTTGTCATAACTCCGATTGTTGTAACCTCCGCGGCCACCGCCGCTGCCTCCTCGGCCTCCTAGTCCTGAGTCGTAACTTTCTAAGGAATCGTTGTTTGAACTGAAACCTCGACCTTTGCCTGATCCAAACGAAGAAGCCTGCAATTTTTTTATTAGTACAATTTTTTAAAACTCTCTTTTAATGGTTTCTCATGATTATTTATTTTCAAATATTTTTTCACTTACTACTGGTGCCTGGGGTGCAACCACCGGCGCAGACTCATTCCACTCCTCATCAGACATTATGCAAATTGTTTCTAAAAAATGATACAAAATTTTGAGTTTAATTTACAACTAAAGAATACCATATTAATTTCTAATGAGAAACTTCTGTTTGCTTTTTTCAGTTTTACTATTTATTATTTGTAAACAAATCATTTCGAAAACATAAGATCGTCAAATTAAAAAAAAAATAACATAGAACAAAATTAGTTGAGATATTTTACAAAAAATATGTAAATATTTGAGAATTATAACAAATTTTAAAATATTAGACATTTTTTTCATGTTTAAACAAAAAATTGTTACTGATTTGAGTATAGGCAATTTTTAATTACAATTGACTTTATTTTAATAAAAAAAAAAAAGGAATTAAAGAAATTCAAATAAAGAAAAAAATAACAAAGGCGTGCATAGTCATGTTTTCAAAACAAACATAGCTCGATTCATTCAGTTCTGTGAAATATAACATTTGAAATATATAATATTTTAATTTGGATTAATTTTTAATTTAAACAAAGGATATATTTAGCAAATGTTTTGCAACAGTGAGCCCTGAGAGGTCACGTAAAGAAAACATCAAATCCAAACAGAAAATTTGAAGATATTGTAACACGACACTTGTGTTATGAATATAAACCACGATCAAAACATGGAAATTTCAAAATAAAATAAGAAACAAATATTGGCAGCTATCTTAAGCATATCTTCTTTGTTTCAAAATTCACAAAAAATACGATATTAAACAAATTAACAATTTTTGAAAGTATAAATTATTTTGATATTCATGAAAAAAAAAAAAAAAAAAAAAAAAAAAAAAAAAAAAAAAAAAAAAAAAAAATAAAAAAAAAAAAAAAAAAAAAAAAAAAAAAAAAAAAAAAAAAAAAAATTTGAAAAGTTAAAAAAAAATTTATTGAATAATGAAGAAAAATGAAGTTCTTGCACGTTTGAGACAAAAATGTGAATTTTTTCCTATAATGAATATAATCAACTTACTTGCCGCTGAAGAATATACTCAACGACGAATTTGCAACACGACTTAATGTTTAAACAAATGTTCGTACAAACTAATTTGACCAAACTGTTAAGGCACGAGCGAACCTTCCAAGCGAAAACTCAAAACGGTTATGAGCGGATGTAAGATCGGATCGAAGAAGCTTACATTCGTACTGTGACTTTTACCGCTTATTTCTACTACACCAGCACAAGTAGTTGTTTACCGACGCGCAGAGTACTGCGTCGGTAATAATTTCTGCCGAGCGCCATTCAGATTTAACGGTTTTTACGCGAACTAACTGAAAACATCTTCTCAGTTAATAATTTATTTTCAACAATAAATGAAATTGAATAATAAAGAACCCTGGTAATAATGGAAAGAAAATGAAACAAATTTTTTGAAATAAATTAATTTTATAATTGAAGATTCGACAAAAACAAATATAAAAACCATGATTACTGTCTATTATGCGAATTTCCAGAACAGATAAAATATATATCATAAGAATCAAATTTCTCCGTTTTTTCTCCGAAAAAATTCTTTGTGGATTCTTTCGTTTTATCGTTTTGTAAGAATTAAACAGAGCAGATGTTATGATGCTTGAATTTTTCTTTGTGTTGATTAATTTCTTAATAAGTAATAATCATTATACTTTTTGTCATAGTAGAACGATTCAAGGTTTTGTAAAACGACTATTTAGACTCCAGAACATGCGTATATATTTATATGTGTCATAAAAACTGTCATTGTCAGAATTACAATCTTATCACTCGGTTGATTACTTAATTCTGAGATATCAAAAGAAGTCAAGGAAATGAACCTTCAACACAGTTCAATCTCAATATTTATTAAAATCCTCCTCATCACACAAATAACATTTTTTACTTCATTTGTTAATTGTTTAAAAATGTTATTTTATCTTTTGTAAACAGTTAAACACATTGTTTACAATTACGATTTGTTTTAGGTAACTAGAGCTAATGTTTTATTACATCTTGATGTGAACATCGCTAAAAGATTCATGAAATTTTGATGAACAAAATTGGCACGAGTTTTGCAATTAACATCACGGAAGCATGGAGCGATGAAGTCGATCGCGAAGACTGTCGCAACAATCGGTATCATGATTCAACAATTTTCTCAGTGATGCTATTCATGAGCGTGTCGATGCGCGCGTATATGATTTCACACCGAAACGCACTGTACAACGACTGTGTGTACTTTTTGCGCCGTGCTCGCAAATTTATTATGCACGCGTTTTTATCCGCACGTGTGCGACGCGAGCACGCAACTTACAACGACGCTGGCTCTGCTGCTTCCAAATGGGCCTCCACATCTCCACCCCTTTGACTTGTCCCAATGGTAATGTCATCGTTTGTTTAGATTAAAAAGATACTATTTTCAAATCACAATTTACGACAAACAATAGGTCTTTGTCGAGTTTAAACATTACAAGCAAATACATTTTTTTTACTATTACATTTTATTTTCAGTGACACCACATTGTTTGTTGTCATACAAATATTGTGTTTACATTTTTTCATTGTAATTTTTTAAAACTCTTGGTACGACAATTTTAAGTTACAAAAAATGGTCGATGAGCAATTACGTTGAACACAGTCTAAATAATTTTTTAATTACTTTTTTTTTAATGTCCGAAGTATTGTAAAAGACATGTGAGAAAGTTGAATCGGACGTGTGAGCCACCAAACGCTGACTCATGTCTTTAAACACTTGCCATTTCATTTTGTACATTAATCAGATATAGAACAAAATTATTCATTTTATAAGTCACCTCTTAATTGATGTTTTATTTTAGTTGTTTTTTTTTTTTTTTTTTTCACCAAATAATTTGTATATTTTTGGTGGTAAACAATAGTGGAAGAAAATGAAACAGAAATGAAAATAAAAAGATAAAAATAGAAAAAGGCAATTTGAAAAATGTAAAATTTTCATAAGAAATGGAGGAAACAACATTGAAAACTTGAAATTATGCGAGATCGTGTAATGAATCAACTAAGTGGCTGCGTTGAAAAAGACTTCCGCGAACGGACGTATAAAAACACTCGGGTCTGGTATCAGAGTCTCGAGAGATTCATCAAAACCCGCGCGTAGGCAACTGATGATTCATTTGTTTACGTCACATCTGAGATACACGCAGACAACAGAAGCAGTCACGAAAAATGAACTATGTCTCAGACATGATTCTCTATTTCAAAGATGACCAATCTCAGCACCGCTTTCAGATCTTTAATCTTATAAACCAATTTCTTATCGTACTGAATTTTTAATTTTCGCCTCGAAACTGATTATCATGATTGTATTTCTCCCACACGTTTCTCCAGAAATATCGTGCATGTTTACTCGCACGTATGCGGTTTTTCTTATCTTTTTGAAACCTACAAAATTGACCAACAAATTTCCCTGCATTTAAATATTTCGATTTTTTTTTCAATATTTTAAATTTGATTTCATTTTTTAAAAAGTGCATTTTCTTATACTATACAAAATGTGTTCTTCTTTTTTTTTTTTTTATTCTTTTTTATAATCACTTTATCAAACTAATCATATGATCAATTTTCTTCCCTCTGCCAGAAAAATATTTGTGTTGTAAACTTTTTTATTGCAATCACGAATGAATAATGAATTTATCGTGACAGTGCAAAAAGTTGCACACAAATGAAAAAAAAAAAAAAAAAAAAAAAAAAAATATCTGGCCTGGCAAAGATTCACCAATAATTTTAAAAGTTTAAAAGTCGACTGACAAAATGAAGTGAATAAAACTTTCTAATTATTGGTTGCGAAATCGTACTACATATTTTATTCCATAATTATCTGTTGAAATTTAGTTTAAGAGAATAATGATTCATTGACCCACCTTAGCTAGCAAACTTGAATGTCATACGTCAGTTTTATCAATGAGTAGTTTCATGTACTTCTAAAAGTGCCCTGCTATTTATCACATTTATGTCTCTTCTCCAGTTTATCAAGAAATTGTTGTTATATTGATTGAATTAAAATTTACGAATACATGTAAACATCCAAAGAAACATTGTTAAATTGACAAAGTATAGAAATAATGCTGCATTTTTGATTGATTGAAAAGTAATATTTGTAGATCAAACTAGAGAAAGTTTAAAAACTGAAAAAAAAATGTCGTTTGTTGAGGACAAAAGTGATTAGCGAATATGGAAGATAAAGACGGAGCAGCGGAGATAACGCGAGGCCATAAAGAAGCGGAGCCAGGCGGGCTTGCGAAGTTAATGCGGTTATCGCGCAGCCGCGTGGACAGGGAGCGCAACGGTTGAATCGGCGAAAACAGTTATTTGACGGCAGTGCTGACGGTACCGGGCGGTGTCTTGTGCGTGAAATTGCCGAATTCGGACAAACTGGAGCCGATTCGAGTCACGAGTTTTTGTTGTCATCGCATGTGCATCTGCACGAAGAATACAATGCATTGTTACACCCACTACAGCATATACTATGCCGCTAAAATTTTGGATATTTAGTGTCGCCGAGATTTCGCACCTGCCGGTCTCGCAACTGCAAAATTAATTTCACTTTTATGATAAGACGGCTCCCCATCAAATGGGCACCATGGGAGTTATCGTGTACATGCCAAGTATGCACTTCCTCATTTCATTTGTATCCCTGTCTTCAAAACAGAAAACTACAATTTTTCAATAAATTTCTACTACATTTAAAACGTTCGGTTTTTCATGCTTCAGCATAATGACAATTTAAAAAGTCTTTATTAGTTTATCTAAAAATATATTAACAGTGATAAACATTTATTGATTATCATGATGAGAAGGCAATTTTGTCCGAGTTCTGTAATTTTCATAAACTAGAGATAAAGCACGCGTTCCTTTAGATAATTTGCGATTTGACAAATAACAATCGTTTCAATTGAATGAGAAACTCATATTTTAATTTCTATACATGTTTGTTCTTTCGTAATTTGAGATTCATCAGTCGTGCAAAACCATGTTAAAAGCCACATTTTTTAATATTACGATCAAATAAAAATTAATCTTATTTCAAATAGCAAAACACTATTTAGCATTGAACAATGGTAACTGAACATTGGTTTTGACCATCGGGCTCAAAATTACTTCTCAGCCTTCCCTAGTTATAATCACTAAATTACGGTTTAATTGTATTAGTTCAACAGTTACTAAGAAAAATTTTTTAATATCAACATGTTTATATTTTTTAATGATGGCCGCAATTACGATCTACCTCTGGTTCACACTCGTTAAAGTTTGTACTATGTTGTGATATGCGATGCGTACGAGCCAAACGCGCAATATAAAGTTTGTAGTTATCTCTAGCGAGATAAGGTCATAGATGTTAGTAACTTTTTTTAAAGGGATAGCACACGAAAACGCCTTGTTACGTATTTTCGCAGGATTTGTAATTTTTATTTGTTTGTTCAATGTATAACTCATATTGTTATCCTGATTAATGACATTAATTTTGTTAATTAAAGGTCCAGAGAATCGAGCGAGAGTAATTGTTTCTAGTGTTTTAAATTCTATAAAATGTGCAGAGAACTTTCAAAAGGTTGCCAGTCAGTCACTATGAACAAACAATCGATAAAAATTTTATCGTCACCAAACAGTCAATTTGTATTGCAATGTTATCGCGCATCTGATGCCGATGTTAATAATTATCGGTCGCAAACGTGAGAGCAAAGTAACGAATGAGCATGCGTTGTGTCGCACATCAGCACATATGCCTGGAGTCCGCGTTGTTTTTTCCTTTTATCGTCATTGTCTTTGCTTCCGCACTTTCAAGAATTTTTCCCACGTTTATTTTTAGCCGTTCATCCATAAGAGATGACCTTCAGAAGGTTTTTCAATGCTGATCGTTTGAACACTCAAAAGATGCTTGCAACGATTGTAAAAGATCCAAGGCTGACTGATAATCTTACACTCAAAAGTCTGCCAGCGATGCATTATTTAAATTTACGAGTTATTCAAATAATCAGAACAGTATCTAATACGACAGTCATCTCTTTTTCAGTTTTGGTCCAGCAAAATTATCGTTTTAAATTGTAAATAAAAAAAGTGATTATACAAAATTAAATTATATATTTCATCAGTGAATACATTATAATTAATTGTTTCCTTTATTTATGAAATGTTGGTCCAAATAAAATGACAGCTCAAGACATGCTTTTTTATTTTTCTTTTACAGGTATGTACACCATGCGGATGCTGGACAACAACAGCAACAACGCTTCAGGACCAGCTGGAGCCGGTGCTTTAGGTGGCGTAGGAGCAAGTGGAGCTGCAGCTAATCCCGGAGTGACAACTCTGACTGGTGTGACAGACGAAAGGATGGACGCGTCAAGTGACAGCGCTGTCAGTAGTATGGGCAGCGAACGCGTGCCATCCCTGTCCGATGGCGAATGGATGGAAACTGGGTCCAATTCTAGCCACACTCAGGCAGACTCTCACTATTCCATGGATTATGCTGGGTACTAATTCAATAAAATATTCAACAATTAATACAAACTCTTCGATTTCTACTTTCGGTTTGGTTTATTTGTTTATTATGTCTTTCCATCAGATTGATCAACTTATTTTTTATTGCAGAAAATATCATTCACCTTACGACTATAGTTACCCAGTACCTGGTAGAACTGGAGGTTCTCCACGCTGCCAAGCTGAACGTTCCATGGTGCCTGTAGCTCAAAAGAAACATCAGATGTTTGCAAAGAGATATTTCCAAGAACAAGGTATTTTCATTTATTATGATGGGTATGCAAATTAAAAATAAGTGCATGGTGAATGAGAAGGAGAAAAGTTGATCTTCTATTGAATTGTTTCAGGATCTCCTTTAGGAGCAACATCTCACTCAGCAACGCCACTGAAATACGAGTACGATTCTCACACAGTGGCTGCTGGAGCACCAGGCAATGCTTATGCTGGGCCAATCGAGGGCGCAGCAGGACCACAACAGCCTGAACTTAAATACAGCTGCAGTGTTGATTTCTCACGTCATCAAAGTGGTAAGTGATAATAGTTTATTTGTGTTAAATAATACTGTTGTTATATTTGTACGAATCCGCTATTAATTTTGATGATTAAAAATTATAGGACGATCAGCAATTGAACACATTCATCACAATCATACCTATCATTTGCCGCCAGAGAGCTCAGGCTCATTGCAAAGACCACTCACTAGAGACAAGAAAGGTGAATCATTGATCTGCCTTTGTTTCTATTTGTTGTTATATTTCTTTTTTGTTATATTTATTAATTTTTTTGTTTTGTTTTTCATAATTGCAACATTTATAACGGCATTTGTTTTGTAGCACGCAAAAATGAAGGAGAGGAACATTTGACGAGGGACGAAAAAAGGGCTCGAGCATTGAGCGTACCTATTGCTGTGAGTGACATCATCAACTTGCCGATGGATGAGTTCAACGAGCGCCTAAGCAAGTACGATTTGAGTGAGTCACAGTTGTCACTGATTCGTGACATAAGAAGGCGAGGCAAAAACAAAGTTGCCGCGCAAAACTGCAGAAAACGCAAGCTCGACCAGATCATTAGTTTGGCGGACCAAGTCAAAGAGATGCGTGATCGTAAGATGAGGCTCATTCGGGAACGAGACTTCATGTTGCTTGAAAGACAGCGCGTCAAAGACAAGTTTAATCAGTTATACCGTCACATTTTCCAGGTAATTATAATAAAAATTGATAGTGAATTTGTATTAATTGATAATAAAAAAAATATTTAATGGTTTTATTCTATATTTGCAGTCATTGCGAGATCCAGAAGGCAATTCGTACAGTTCGTATCACTACGTTTTGCAGCATTCAGCAGATGGGAACGTAGTTTTGGTGCCGCGAAATCAAACAAACCCACATCATCCGCGGTCATCAATGGAGCCAAAAACAAAACCAGATTCTGATCGCAAAGAATAAACTCTGCGCTCTTCTTGGCTTAACAAATGAATAAATAAATTAATAAATAGCGCTTTAAATGGTTAATAAACAATTTAGTAAAAATGCAGATGTCAGTTGTCTTAGGAGAAATTACAAAGTATATTATTCAGGCAGCTGGTTTCACGTGGGCATGTTACAGGACGTCTGTTTTTTATCTATGTTGTTGAATCGGCGCGATATTACTTAAAAGAGTCTTCCGGTGAGGACCGGTTGACTCATGTACACCACTTTTTAGTCCAATCAAATTTGGGGCCGTTATTTTATCTTTACTTTCTTAAAATATAGTTTCTAGCTTTGGTTATCATTTTTCTACACATTCGCGAAAAAGTTTTGTACAGAAAGAAAAATTAAATTTTTTTATTTATTGTCAATTTTCGTCTGCAAAAGAAAGTAAACATAATATTAACTGGAATCTGTTCGGAACTGTTCCGAACGCGCGTAAAGATTACACAAATGCGATGAGAGAAATTGCATTTCGTTAACTTAACATTGTGATTGTGGGATATCTGTTACGCGCTTCTCATCATCGTAAATTTTTATCAAGAAACAGATATTCTTCCATTTATTCCTTTGCGAATTAATGATAATTTCTTTCTCTTTTTTCTCTTTATGTTATTTCATTTAATATAATGGGTAATCTTTATATCTCGAAATCGTTTGTGATTAGGCATGAATCATTTCATTCAACAAGAAATCTTCGATAGTAAATAGTTTGCAATCATTACATTTGTAAAGTGAGAAATTTTGTTGTTGATACATAATTAAGGCGATACACCAGACATTTGTTGTTGTTTTATAATAAAACATACTGAAGATGTTAATAAATGACTTTTTGTCAAAGACATGCGCTGTCATTAGAGCAAGAAATATTTAAAGCAAGAATCGACTGACAACGATCACACGTCAATTAGACCGATTTTCTTCAATTTTTGATACAGTATACAGTCGATTTTTCAACAAATATTTTGCATTTTTTGAAACCTAACAATTTTCCCTTTTGATTATCTTCCTACCTTCGACGGATTTTGTCTTAGATATCAAAATAAAATGTATGTAAACTGTACAGTACTGCTGCGTGAAGGAAACATTTTGTTTGTTCTTTAAGAAATTAGGATCTAGGTAGCGTTACTTTAGAAGGTAACTTTTTTTTTAATTCAACCGAAAAAATGACTTTCGAGATGTCGTATTTATTAATATAGAAATTGAAAGATAATTAAAAATTACGAATAAGCAGAAAAAGAAAATAAATCTCGAAAATCATTTTTTTTTTCGGTCATTAAACTAAAATCAACATTTTGCTTCACATGGCATTTTAAAATACTAACGGTAATTTGAAATGGATCGAATATGCGATATTACTTAAAATGCTGTACTACTATAATATTACTAATAGTATTGATGACTTAAACAAAGGAATATTTTTATAAAAAGCAACGGAACGATAAAAAACAAACAATCAGGTAATTCACATTTGCCTTTTTATGTAAATATATTACATCGATGTAGTTAGTATAATTTTCTATAAATATACGTACATAAATAAATAAATAAATATATATATATATGTATATATATATTATATATATATATATATTATATATATATATATATATATA
>JAQQRF010001042.1:0-18283 GCA_030523145.1 Trissolcus brochymenae
CGTCTAAAATAAATCTACTATTAAAGTTTAAACAAATCGTTGTGACTCTACCCAACAACCTCAGTGCGTGGTGTGCTTTCGTGAAGAAGGGACATCACAACTTTTTGACTGAGTTTGAATCCCAAATGCCTGCAGAATTACTACGTGATTTCCAGCAAGCACTTGAGTCCAATTAATACCAACCAAGAGAGGGTTTATTGTTCAATATTTGGAAAAATTATAAGAATTCGACATTCAACAGTTCAGTCGATCGTAATTCTTATGAATTAGAAGACAGTTTACAAGAAGGCTCATTTGTACTTTCTGGCAAAGCTTCAGAGAAAATGCTCTATGGTAGATCTTTTTAAAATAATCGTATATATTCATATACTTAATTGAAGACTTACGTTTCATTATTATTTTTCAGATCTTCAGGCCAATCAGGGATCTCCAAACTCACCACATAATCGCATTGCAGTTTCATCCACCAGCAAAGATAGAACCGAAAATGCTTCGCGATTGTTGGACGACTTGGAAAACAATAACTCTGCAATGACTGATGAAGAACATTCTACTTTTGATGAGGTGTTCGATAAAGCTCTAAGAGGTTAATTAAATTGTTTTTTATTCACTTCAACAAATTAAGTTTTTATTTTCAAGCTAATGTGTTTTTAAAATATTTTTACAGATCTTGAGTTGAAGGAGGATGAGACAAAGCAGTCGTCGGTTAGTCCCGATGAATTTTTCTCGTCTAGAGCTCATTACATCGACGGTGATGTAACAAAATTAATGGACAATCTGAACAGTAACAATATTTCAGTGACAGAGGTGAAGATTTCCCCCATTAAGAAAGTCCATAAAACTGGAGGTCAATTTAATCAGCATAATTATGAATGTAATGTTTTAAAATTTGTATTATTCCGTTTCATCTTGGAATAAAAATTTACAGACGTCCAGCCAGTCAAACCGAGTGTCATTCTCGTCGAAAAAAAGGCCGATAACAGTAAATTCTGGGAAGAACATTTACATTTCCCACGGATAGATGTGACCGCACAGAAGAAAAAGAAGGAACCAATGGTGTATGCGATCTCATCTGAAAAATGGAAAAGTCTGCATGCTCAAAAAATGCAGATCCAAATAGAGCAAGAAGAAGAAAAAAAGATGAGAAAGATGGAGAGATTGATCAAAAAAGAACAATTGGAAAATGAAAAGGAAAAGAAGAGAGAGGAGCGACTTTAAAAGAAAAAATTGCCAAAGGCTCGAAAGAGAGAAGAAAACAGAAGAACGCCTTTTGAAGAAGAAGGAAGAAGAAGAAGAACGACTCCGAAAACAAAAACTGAAATTGGAAGCAGAAAAAACTAAAAGCCATCAAGGAAAAACAAAGATAGCGAAAATGAAGACTGGAATGTGTACAAGTCATCTGCTCTTATTTGAATCTAGTCTCGTTGAATAATGATAAGTTAAATGTTTTGTTTGTTTGAAATTTGAAAATTCAAAAGTTTAATCCATGAATAATAATGATAAAGGCTGATTAAAAATGTCTTGTTCAAAGTATGTTTAAAGTATGAGAATAATAAAAAATGCAATAAACGTTTTGTTATATACAAAATGTAAGTCGTGTGATAATAAAAATATTAATATCAATGAAATTACTTATTATTACATTAATTTCTCTAATAACTATTTTCTTGTGTTCAATATTCAATCGGTCATTCATTGAATCACAGCAGTCATTTGCTAGGTAAATCGGTCATTTACTGGCGTTTTTAACCAAAATTCAGAAGTTGATAATTATTATCTTATTTTTAATGTTTTTTCTGGTATCTTTTCATTTTTTATGAAAATTTAAACTTTAACTAATGTGAATTTCAATCACTTATTATTTTTATTATTATTATTATTTTTTTTCAATGAAACATAGTTCAAACTAACCTATTTCTTTTTTGTCATTCACTGGTGCAGTCACCCTATCTCTGAACCAAGAAATAACTTGTCGAAACAAAACGATGACGGAGACCGATGAGGGAATTCACATCAAAAGCATGAAACTCAGAATAACGATACTTAGTAGACTCTGTTCAATTGTCAAAAAAACTCACAAAACGCCTAGTCCAATGATGAGTGAGTTGCAGACATCAAATTGTGAATCCTCCAAGGTCTTCTATGGTATGACAGAATAACGTGAAAATATGATAGTTAGGACTCTGATATCTCTGATTTTTCCGAAAAAAACTGCTTTTTACAACGAAGCTGATAGCGAAACAAGTGAAAATTAAGGCACTATTGATTAGCTGTTATCATCATTCATTATACTTTCCAGAGCTACACAGCATTTCTCCAAAACAGAACAAACAAAAATGTTAACAAATATGTTAACTCAGCAAATTAATCACTGAAGAAAAAGATACAGTTTATTTAGTAATGAATACAGAAGAGAATGTCCTTTTCATGCTAGAAAACGTAAGTTGTTTAGAATCACTAACAACAAATTTTGTGTGAAAAATATTGCTATCCAGCAACTACAGCCATCTAGCAATGGCTGCTGCAGCTGACTAAATAGATCATAAAATATAAAAAATATAAATTACTAACAATTTTCATATTTGAATTGCAATCAATGTCGGCAATTTCAAGTCAGTTCCAAAAAAAAGAACGAACTGGTTACCAGTTACGTACATCTATTTAAATCAAAGTTAAATATTGGAAAACATGATATGTAGTAAACTAGAAAGCAATAATCATTGAAAACGAGCAACTCAACGATGACACACATGGTCAACGCGGAGGACTAAGTTGGTCTCTATGTTGGGCTCCCAGTCCAAGATAGACAGCGACACTAATTCAGAATCGGAATTGGATTAAAACCCAGTGGCCAGCCCTGTTATATTGTACACAACGCCGCTTTAAACAGAAGTGCTTATAGCCTTGGTATTCATCAGAATACATTTCATCAGTAAGAAATTCGAAGTAGCCAGATTTTTAGTGGAGACAGAAGTTGAAACTTTTTTCATTACTGAAGCACTAGTAGAAACGCTACGCCTACCTAAACGAAAAGCCAGGGTGATACACAGTTACACAGATTGTCTTATCAATTATGTTACCAATTTTCTGTTCTTACCAGTTCACGATGGCTCCATCCGTTATAACTTCATCGCATATGTACTACAATATATCACGAATTATCGACCAAAGAGGTTCGTATGTTTTATTCTGACTCGCTATACCCCCAGGGAAGGGGATAGAAATTGAGGGAGGAGACTCGAAAAATGTATCTATTGATAGCACTTCAAGAAACATGAGACAATATGTTTTACACTCTATTTCCACTGAATCCTCAGAGGGAGGGGGGATGAGCTTGGGTTGAAAGTTGGGGATGAAGGGTTGAATGTGGTGTCATTTAAACAACTTTCCAAATAACAGTCAACCTTTTTAATCAAGTTTTTCCATGACCCACCCCTAGGGGATGGGGAGTAAAGTTAAGTACTTCTTAATGTACTTTTGTATGGGAAATCCATTTCTGCAATAAAAAATGGGGGTTCTCATTCAACCTTTTGTTGCCCGAGACTTTTGACTTATCCTGTATATATCAACCATATATGCTCCATATTATAAATTTTAATACGGGTCATCAATGCAAATCGTGGGATCTGAATGACAACATAAAAATTAATGACGTTGTACTATCCAAGGAGGACAATCATTCTCCTCTGCGACTGGAGCCTCTGCTTCGTCATCAATGCAAGAGCTGAAAATGAAAATCTCATAAGGGAAATTACAATTCGCTCCTGCAATACTTAGCTTTATCACCCAATTACAAAATTATGGAAACTTCCCGTGCTTAATGATAATTGTTAACCGCCTTATATCAATTTTAATTTTTTTTCATCCTTTTCAATAAATATCGAAATTTGGTTGCATCAAATCACTTAGATTATTCTAACTCTTTACCTAGTGTGTACTTAACTAACAAATCAAATCTTAACATCAAACCTCAAATCTTGCTTGCATGATACAATTTTTTCTAGTTTTTCTCGTATTGCCATTATGTAGATCATTTCTTTCATATGGATGAAAATCAGAACTGCCTTGAATTACAGATCGACATGTAGTCCTTCACGGAAGACGAGCAATGAACAGACCGGCATTTGTCCAGTAGGAGTACTGAGTACGCACGGTCAACTATATTTCCCCAACCTAGAAGGCTTTCGATGCTGCTCTCACCGTCATACATGCTTCTCACACCACCATTGAGTCCCTGGCAACCTCTTAGTCCAGCAACTTCAAGCCTATGGTATTAGCAACGACACTCTTCACCTTACTTGTTGAATGAAGTGCAACAAGATGATAAGATGAGCTTTGCACTGTAGCCACTGGTGAAGTCCTGCCATTCAAAAACCAAAATGCCATAACCCAAATGTTTGGAGCCACCAACAACTCGCCCTGACGCCACCGGCATGCTAACCTCATGTCAGTTGCATCTACAGCCATCGAGCGGTAGATGCTGCAGCTGGTTAGCAGTATAGCCGACGGCGTCATCAATCTTCGTCATATAGCGCAGGAAGAGCGCGCAGTTCGCTTTTGTATGAATAACCATCGGACGCTAGCCTCTGGAAAATTTTTCGTCGAAATTACTAATTAATTTTTGTATCTTCAATTTTGATTTAAGAATAAATACTTGTTCATTTGACACTGCTTGCACCTTTCTCTTCAGCTTTTTCTTGGTCGGCTTCACTTCTACATTCCATTCATACAAACCACCATTTATGCAAATAATGACATATATAATTCAACATTCATATTCGGTAATAAAATTTCGTTTAGGAATTTAACACGAAAAAAAGGAATAAAAATATTCCAGATAATTACGATTTAACATCAAACACCTTAAAAATTCCCTCATTCAAAGATGAGTTAGATTAGATAAAACATCATTCAAAAACAAAAAAAAAATTTGCTTTGATATTCTGCTGTTCTAAAAAGATTTTCGAATTTTTACGCATTTTCAGGGGTTTGAACTTGAAGGAAAAACAATATGGAGAAATCGAAAAAATTCAATCTTTTCAAAACGCTCTACACTATCATACTTTTATCAATTAACGCCCTGAATTATCTTCAAAAAAGCATTGATTCCATTGACAAAGAGATACAAAGATTTGCAAAATATTCAATATTTTGTTTTTCAATTTATATTGAAAAACTATTGAATACAAAAAAATCTTTCTAGAACAGCATAACATCAAATCAAAAAAATTTTTACCAAGCGAAAAGCAAATATAAAACTCTGTCAGCGCTTGAATGCAAGCTTGTGCCGAACAAGTTCTTCAACAATCCACATTTTTCTTATTCTACAAAATAAATTACATAATGTCTTGTAACGGGGTTCTCACTTTCTGTTTAGTGACCCCTATTTTTCTGAACAATAAAAAAAAAAACATGAAATAATTTATAAAATTATGCTGGGCGCTTGGTTAATAAGTGACCGTCTCGACTAACTCAATACTAACAGAGAACTTAAGCCCGTATCGCGTAAGGGTCGCAGGCTATGGTTTAAATGGTTTACGGACAAACAAAAAAAATTAAGCAACAAAAGCAAGTCCCAGGACAACGTTAAATTTATTCACAACGAAGAAAAAAGGATGCCATGATACAATAAGTTGCCAAAGATACCGTCGGATTATAATAAAAAAAAATCAATCGCTAAAATTCAGTCCCCAATTAACAAAATGAAGTCAATTAATACGCTAAAACAATTTACAAATTACGACCAATCTGAGTGAAAAATGATCAAAAAAAAAAATGACCGTTACAGTTACCGTTGATGACTATCTATTGATAATAGATAGTCAATATATTAACAATATATGGACAATATATTGACCATATATTGACCATATATGTTTGCATATTTTCATATATGGACTATGTATTGATAATATATTAGCAATTTCAAAATACTATCAATATATTGTCAATATATGATTTCTGAAATAAGATATTGTCAATATATGTGTTATGTATGGACAATATATGATCCTTTTTACTAGGGTGGTGTTAACTTGGACGATCAGAAAATAGAACTGGAAAAAATGATTTTCTTTCATGTTCAATTTTTTCTTTATTTCATATAAAATTATAAATTACTTACTAATATACCTCTGGAATTGAATTCTCTTTTTTTTAAACTTTTTTTTATTAATTGAGGTATAACTTTTATCATTTTGCATATTAAATCAACATCGATTATTCACCCAGGAATAATTATTCTACTGCTTGAGTTTTAAAGTAAAACAAAGTTTGAACGGGAATGATATGGCTGGCAAAAGAGGACAGTAAAAAGTCAAAACGAAAATCACGGCACATCTTTGAAAGCGAATATTTTAAGTTATATAAATATATTTACAAGCTGATTGGTTGCTGGCCGTATCAAAAGTTTTTCGGTGGCCAGATATTTCTACTTACTTTTTTTGGGATATGCAGTATGCTTATGATTCTAACACAAGTATTGCAAAAATACTTTGTTGCTTATTAATGTTATTGACCTCTAACCCGTAAACCTATGTAGTTTGTGTCAAAGCTAAATCAGTTAACATGAATTTTCCCATCATATTTCAAGTTTCCTTCTTTCTTACATATACTGTGTTATAAAAAAAGGACACTTTGACTTTCCTTGACGGTTCATGATAATCGAAAAGGGTTGTGGGTTAATGTTATTAACTAATTGAATTTGCAGATCGAATATTTATATCATAATCGAAATAATTTCGATGAAGTAGCGACAAATTTTCATTTTTTAATCATGCATATATTGATATACATTATAAGGTATCACAGAGTAATCAAGGGTAAACAGGTAAGATTTTTTCAATATGATTTCATACAATTATTAACACATTCAAAAATAGCACAGTCATAAATATCACATCAGAAGACACGGCAGTGTCTCTGATCAAGTACGAAACAAAAGGCCATTGACTGTCGTGCATCCTTATCACGTGACAACAAATAGCGATTTTTGTACCCTAAGAACTCTAGCAACCACTTCAAAATCAAAGTAAAGAAGAGTTTCTTCGAAGAGATTCACGGACATGAAGAGATGTAATCAAATTTAAAAAAAAGAGCGATCTTGGACTAAGTAATGAAATGTTAATCTAACTAAAAGCAAGCCTACTTTAACGTTTCGTAGCACGCTTGCTTGGTGAGCCTAACAAGCGCTGCCAGAGGCGCTGCTCACCAACCACGTTTCCGAATTAAACAAATGTTGTCATGAAGTTTTCAATAATATTCTATCTATCTATCTTCTACCTATATCTATCCAACTATATTAAAAAAATATTTCGCTGTCGCAGTGATAGACTTGGAGGAATTTTGATTAAATATATAAATATCATACATCGTTGGATAGATTATTAAAAAAGGAATTTATTGATCATCATGCAATGATGATTCAATCATGATTATGGTCACAGATCATTAAAAAACATAGTACAATAAAAATATTAAGATGTTGTATATCATTGGATAGGCAATGAAAGAAGCATTTCATTAATCATCATGTGATAATGATTCAATGATGATGACAAATCATCAATACATTTCATAATAAAAACAATTATGAGGTCGTCGGGTCAAATTATTACAAAACATAAAAAAATAAAATGTAAGGGGTTCAGGGGTTTTGTTTGAAAATTGATAAATTATCCAAAAAATAATCGTCACAAAGTTCGAACGTGTCACTGTTTCTTACATACGGTTTCAATGTTCGCGTGACGTCATAACATCTCGAAGATGAAATCGTCCATCGAGATCTTCCATCATTACAATTCTTTTATAGATGGTTGATTTATCGTCTTTTTGCATACCGTTTTTAACTCAATTTCAATTGATTTTTTCAAATTGTTTTCAATTTCTAAATTTCTAAAAAAACTTTGATATTTCTAAGCATTTTTGAAGGAATCATAAAGAGTTTTCAGTGGATGTATTCGGTCTTTCTCACACAGACGAAAACATATTTTTAAACATATTTTATATGAATGAAATTATATATTTCGTTAATATGAAATTTTATATTTAATGTATATGCATAATGTATAGGAAAATATAATAAACACGTGTTCTCATCAAGTGGGTACCTAGTAAAGAAAGTTATAAAATCAAAGTTGAATGATTCTTAATGTTTGAATTCATCCCAGCAAGAACATGATTTTTAATTTAGAAACACGTATTAGACGCCTCTTATTATGATAATTCATATTCTGAAAAGTGTACTGCCAGCACCAAACGGAACAGATTAAGGAATAATAATTTTTATTTTCAAAAGTGATATTTCTGACTTAGATTCTGTATGTTTTCTCAAAAAAACACATGAAAAACAGTTCAAAATATATTAATGAATAGATTTTACAGCTAAAACGATTGCACGACGGAATCGTAAACGATTGGCTAACCAACAAAGGAGGAAAATACTATTCTACTTTGCAAAAATATGCTAAATTCTTCAAAAAGATTTCATACAAAGTTATTGGTATGTTTTAATTCAACTATTCTAGTAAAACATGATATTTTTCATATTTGATAGCATGAATAGTTAGAACAATAGTTGTTAACTTGTTTTTAATTGAATTCTTTTCACTAGAATAAAAACGAACATTTGACCAAACCAAAAAAAAAATAATAATAAAATAAAAAAATAGGAAAATTGAACATTAGTTATTTTTTGCATAATATTACATTCTTTCGATGAATTTTTCAGTTGGGTTTGGAATAATAGCTGTCTCTATGTATATAAAGTTGTTTTCGCCACGACTTTGCAATTTATTTATGCCAACAGAGAAGAAACGTCCAGATGCTTTGGTTTTCAAGTTACGGTTCACTCTTCTACATTCAAAAAATTGGCCGTTCTTGTTTAACATAATAGGGGTTTTTTTTGGAATTTTATTTTTCACATCCTTTGCATTGTCTGTTTTGGTCCTTGTATATCATACCTATTGTCTATTTACAATTGTTGGGTAAGACAATTATTTATTTAATGTTTTTCTTTCTCTCTCTTTATAATTTACATTTTGAAAATTATTTACCTAGTTTGATTTAATTTATTTAATGACATATTAAATAGCCTTCAAGTGATGAACATCGAAAATAATAATCATATAATCTGCAAGAAACAAATTGCTGCATGTGTGAAGCAACATTATATTTCATTAAAGTTAGTATTTAAAAAAAGATATTCAAATAGTTAATTTTTTCTGCCAAAGGTAATACCGGTAAGCGTGACATTAAGATCACTGTGAAAATTATAATTTAAATTGCAAAGATATTTTACAAAAACATATATTAAAATTAAATTTAATGCTTCACCGTACACTAGGGAATGGTCATTACAATGATCGATGAAGATAAACAATGTATTTCAAATTTGCAGTCATTTACTGGTATTGTATCTTAACCGGTCAATCATCGATACATTTACCATAATCTTATTTATTGATGATCTTACAATCATTCCAACAAAAGTTTGAATTTCAATAAACGCTTACTTTCATTGATGTTTTAATGAAACTACAGCAAAACTACACGGAAAAAAAAGTTGCAATAATTTTTATCAAAATCGGTGTAATTTTTACCAAACTGTTTTATAAATAAGTAACGGAAGGCATCTTTGAGAGTAAGAACCAAACTTTTGTTAAAAATTATCAACTCTTTAGTAAAAATTAACAAACATTGAATAAAAATTATTAAATTTTTCGGTACGTTTTATGAACCAGTTTAATAATTTATATCAAAAATGGATTCTGTCCTACACTTATTAAACGTTTAGTAAAAATTATTGTATCTTTTCTTAACATGTAAATATAAAATTCGTTATCAATAATCTAAGTTCAAATTCTCAATCCCTGGTTAAATACTCTTTGTCGAAGAACAGACTTAACTGCTAGGCAAGGATACTTGAGTGCGCTTCCCTAGTAGAAAAAAAGATGGGCGTGCCTTTGAATTTTTAGAGCCATTTGTAGGCAATTCAGGGCAAACCAGAATGAAATCGAGCATTCATGAAAGCCAAAGTTGGACTTATACATTGCCAATATAGATTTACCCTGTTTGAGCTCACCTTATGTGGCCCTACTTAGGCCCATAAAAATAAATTGAAAAAAACTAATTCTGGCTTTTGTTTAGCGTGTAATGCCTCCCCTTCAAATCGCCGAAATTCTGGCCTAATTAGGCCGAATTCGGACCCTATTATATTTAATGAAATAATTTAATTCTCGGCCAAATTTGTTTTTCCTAATAAAGCTAAAATAAAAATGTGTATACATGCTAATTCGTTCGAATTAGTTTGAAAAAATTTTGAAATTGATTATATTTTTTCTTGCATGAAAAATAAAATATAAGTGTTTATTTTTATCGAAAAATGTAATAACTAAAATTATACACATATTAAATCTTCAATTTAAAATAACAGCGTCATGTTTCTCTTTTATGCTGGTAGGTGGTGCTGTATCACCTCCTGTTTTTTCCTGCAAGTAGTCTAATTTCTCACGGGCATATAAAAGAGGTGGTTCGGCTACTATTTCTAAGACTTTTGTAAGCATCGGGCTCCACTCTACCGAAATTGCCAAAAAGTTAATTTTCGGCAATTTTTAAAATACTTCAATCTTGTATTGAGGTAAAAAACATATTTTCTGGGTGAATTTTAAATTATATTTCCCACTCATATGGGGTGGTAATTTCATATCAAATAAAATTTTTTTGTACAAGTATTTTCCGACACTCGTGGAAAAATTTTAAAATAAAAAATTACGTGAAACATCATGAATGAAGCTTCCACTTTTAACTATCGAATACACAAAATCTGTTCTGCTAAAAAACATATTATCAACATTCAAAATTATACAGAAAATTTTAATGCAAAACATTACGTTATTCTAGCAAATTTAAAATCTAAATAAAAAAATTTAGTTTTCTAATATTCTAAATTTCTAAACTTAATTTCTTAGCTTAATTTTACAAGTTAGAAATTATTAACGAACAAATTCTACATCCATCCCACAAGGGTCAAAGTTTCTTATTTAAGTTAATGTACACTGTAAACTTGAAGTCATTTGAAACTGACTTCACTATAAGATGTCGGTAGTGCTCAAATGTATGGAAAAACACGTTCGGTGATGTTTTTCAATCTCTGCGTTAAAATATCGTCTCAGTCAATAAAATGTGTTCACAATACATCCAGGAGCATCGCTAGGAGAGTCAAAAATTTTATGCTTTTCATTTGATTTTAATATTAAAAATAAAGTTGAAATAAATTCACGGAATCGAAGCTCATTTTTGTTTACTGTTAAAATTGTTCTATAAACAATTCCAATTTGCAAGACTTATTCGAGGTTGAGGCGATTTTGGTTGGTTGTTCTCTTGAAAGCTTTGATTTTTTTTTCCTTGAATAAAGAACCAATTTTTTTTTGGATTGTGTATAACTATAGGCTTATATTTTCCGACATCATTGTTTGTCGTCTTGGGCGGTCAGATTCCAAATTTATAAGACGAACATTTGCCGCATCATAAAACAATTTATCGGCGTATTAAAGTTGACGTTTACGTTATTCAAATTTGATTGATCAATTTCAGTGAATCTTGTGTATTCGAAGTTTAATTTTAAGGAATGTTGCTAAAAAAATTTATTTCAAAACGCATAAATTCAGCACTCATAATGATTTGACAATAACAGCCAGAATCAAACACACATTTTTTGCCGAACGTTAAACTTTAAATTTAAGACTAATTGTGATACGAAAGTAAATAAAATTGAAGTTTTTTTTTATAAATATGTGTAAACATGTATTTTAAAACGATGAAAGTGTGAGTATACTTTTGTATGGCTCTACCCTAGTAGAAACTGAATTCATGTCTCGTTGAGTGATCTGAGAAAATTTTGGTGTCTATGTCGCTCTCTTTTAAGGTGTATTTTAACCACCTACTAACTGTCTGTGCTCCTTTCTCGTTATGAGGCTTTTTGAAACTTAAAAATAATCTTGTCTTTCCACTTCTGATTTTTTTTGTCGTTTCAATATAATTTAAGATATTTCTCGCAACGCACAAACTTGGTTTTTCTTCGAAGAACGGTAATATTAGTACCGGTTGGCTGCTTTCTGGAGCCGAAGTTTTTATTATGTCAGTTATCAAAATCTTTAAACAAGATTGAGTTCTGCGAATATTATTGACTCTAATTTTTGAGAAAATTTTTGCTCTGTGAGCTGTTGCAAGAGCAAGTAGCATCAAAGTCTTGTAACTCGTTTTAGCTAACGACAACTCTTCTAAGGGAAACAAGGGCTCCAGATGATCCAACACGATACTGACATGTCACCTTATATTTTGAACACGTTGGTCTGAGTTTGTACACTCCTTCAAACAATTATTTAATCAATACATTTTCTCCTAATTTCTTATCTGCTAAAAATGAAATTGTCGAGCACCTAGTGTTAAGAATGCCGTAAGAAGCGCCATCTTCAAACTTTTTTTCAAGGAAAATTAAAACTTTGTCAACATCTATATTAAACAGGTTCAACTCTTGCTCTGAACAAAACTACCACCAGTGCTTCAACCCTGAGCTGTACTGTTTTATTGAAGCGTTGACAATGACGCGATCATAATATTCAGCCCTTCAACCGGCGCTCCGTTCCGAGTAACAAAACATATTTTGCTACTCGTTTTAAAAATATTTGCTTGCCACCAAAGAATGTCCTGTCGCGTCGAATCAGTGATACACATCCTCGCCTCATAGTTATTGTTATTAACGCGGAACATTTTTCTCGTTCCATCAATTTTGTTTTCGCAAAACCATACTCTCCTGTTGGGCACAGACTAATCAAAATTCCGATAAAATCAAGTTTTTTGGAGGCCATGGTGGCTTTTTTGTCAAGGTCTGATTCTGATTTTTGATTGTATTGCCAACTTCTGCAATCGTCCTGGTCTCCTTAATCTTCGTAGATAATTCTGCGCCATACAACAACTTATCGGTCTTCGTTGCACTCAAAACGTTCTTTACCTGTTTTGTGAGTCCTGATTCGATGAAAACTTTTCGAGCCAAAGTTTGTTTGAGGAAAAGTCCGGCCAGCAATTTTCTCGCTTCAAATAGTCCAGCATCACTGCTCTGTCTAGAAGGTCCTGAAGTTCATTTATTATCATCAACATAGCTGCTCCTAGAAAGGTTAGTGCATTTTCCCTAGCATTTTCTGGTTCTCTTCGAAGCGCCCGTCTCTTTTGACAGCAAACTCTGAGAGGGTACCTCGAATTTCCGGGTTCATTGTTGGCGCACAAAAGCATTCTTCTGGATCATATTTTAACAAAAGGCTGTCAGTCTCCGCCTTTTTTAATCCTGTGTTCATCCAATACTGCCAATGTGGCTTGAAAGCTGGATGAATTGTGACCTCAACTTTGTTTGACTGAGTTGGATCCTCACCAAACACCTGCAGGATTTCTTCAACTATTTGGACAACCCTCGTTTTTTGCACCGGTCTATATTGAATTCGGGTCCACGTTTTCTTTCAACTCTAAAAGAAAAAATATCACTTTTAATGTCACTGACATTGAGGTTATGATATGACTCTCTCGTACGAGCGCATCATACCAGACGTCTAGCCTGTCTTGCCTCTCGTGCAAGCTCGCCATCGTTTTTTATTTTTTATTTTTATGTTTTATTTATCTATTTTTTTTTGCTTACCTTCGAGTGGTAGTTCAATTTGAATATCGTTAATATCAGTTGGAGTTTGATTATCTCCATCACCCTCTCGGGGTAATTCTTTGTCTTTTAGCTAGTCACGACCAGTTGAATGAGTGTCACGTGACCTTGTAATTCATTCTTCTCTTTGGCGCGTTAAAGATCTGCTAGCATTTCTGCGGGATAAAACACTCCTCCTCGAGCCAGATCTCTTTTTAGATCAGCTGTGATGTCCTCTCCTAGGAGAGCGGCTGCGTGAGCCACTGTGCTGTCGTGTTCTGTCCCTTGATGTTGACCTGTCGCATCGATGTTATTTTGATCTATCCTTGCGACGGCTAGCCACCTGTGCATCTTCTTTTTTCCTTTGAGATTTTCTCATCTTACATGAATCTAGTGATTCATCGTCGTTCCTGTCACCTCTCTTACTTCTCCCACTCATAATTTTGCCAAAAAATTAGAAAAACACTTTTTTGCTGAAAAACGTTGTACACTATCCAACACACAAAAATGTTATGAAGTATAATATAGAAGAGAGGTGTAAAGTCAAAAGTTTAAGTGCTGAAAGTTGTGACATCTGGCGCTCAGAGGCGGTACTACATAAGTAATTTCGAGAACGAGGCCTGAAGTGTAATCACAATGTCAAACCGATTACATTTAAAATAGAATAAACTGCACTATTAGTTGCAAAGATCGAAGTAGCATAGACAAGGATTATATTTCTGTTTTCTTTAGTCAACTGGTACTAGTCCAAAGAGAGTATCTTAAGGTGAAAAATGATATTACCAAAACGTACCACTATCCAGTGCAAACAACATTACCTACAATTTTTGATGAGACAATGGGAAGAAACTAATTGAAATACGTAATATTGATTAAATTAAATATCGACTGAGAGTTTGTACAAAATTTCATGAAATTCTAAACAAAGTAAATATTGACGTGTTTGACAATTAAAGAGTAATACTTGTGTGTTTACACTACAATATATTATTTCTGCCTCATTATGCAGGCCTAATAAATTCCAGAATTTAAATAATTTCGTTAAATACGACAGGAACCAAATTCGGCATAGTAAGAACCTAATTTTAGCGATTCAAAGGAAAAACATTACACGCCAAACAAAAGTCAGAAAACATTTTTATAGTTTAATTATAAGGGCCTAAGTAGAGCTAGGTGAGCTGAGGTGAGCCGAAAAAAGTAAACCTTATTCGACTATGAACAGATCCAAGTTCGGCTATCATGAAAATTCGATTCTTCTCTGGCTTGTCATGAATTTCCTATAAAGTGCCGTAATAATTCGAAGGCACGCCTATTTTTAAATCTACTAAGGTAGATGAATTTTGTGACTTGTGAAGTAGTACAACAAGATATATCAACTGAGTCAATGGCAGAATATTGATATTTTGATTTTGAAACGAATATTTTTCGATTTTGTCAAATTTAAAAAGAAACTCACTACATTGACGTAATCAAAATATTCATATTTCATCATCTTCTTATAATAATAACATTGTATTTTAGTCGCGAGAATTGCTGTTCTGCGTTAAGATCTAATTTCAAAATACGCAGATAATAGAAACAACTTTCGTTAGTTGCTTTATTTGATAGTTGTACAAACAAGTTTATATTTTATTGACTTGCACAGTTCATATTTTTTACTTTCGTTGATATTCGGGAATTTTTTATACCTAAATTGGCATGCATTAAATTTTTTTTGTTAAAAAAAACCATTGAGCGCAAAAAATTACCATCAAAACTTTCCCTGTAAGGTTTGCTGCAGATGTGAGTTCTTATTTTCGAATAATTTTTCTTATTGGGTTGAGTGCCTTAGTTGTTATTAATACACTATTTCTTTACATAGTACGTCATTTCTGATATTCATTTAAGGTTCCTTTACTGTATAAAATTACTAAATGAAACATATTTACTTTTATAGATCCGAGTGAAATTGAAAAGCGAAAACGATCAGGTATTCATTGATGTCATTCCGATAATGGTCATGCTGTTATTTGTTGCATACACGCCTTGTTCATTGGGAGAAAAAATGATGGAAAATAGTTATGCTGTTTTAAAAAAATGGTAAGTGTATCAATAATAATAGTCATAGTTATGCGAACAAATATGAATATTTATAAAAAAATGAATGATAATGTAATTAATGTAAAATTGTATACTTGTGTTTTAATGTTGTAACAATTATATTTTTCAGCTATGATTCAAAATGGCTTGATTGGTCTAATATGAATAAAAAATCATTGAACATTATTCAAAAGAGATCTAATTTGTTGTGTATTATAGACGCTGGAATTTTTACGTTCAAAAATGAACTTTTTATAGATGTAACTATGTGCAATATTTAAAAACTATCGTTTTTTCATGTATTTTATTATGCATTCTCTGATTTCTTTAATTTAAAAAAGGCTTTTTAATAATAAATAATTCAAATCTTTCTTAACAATGTAAAATATTATAAAAATAATTGCAAACTTTTATAACTAATTACAATACTCTTCGTAACAGATTGTGCAGACATCTTTCACTTATTATACAGTTTTTGTTTCTACACGAAGTAAAAATAATTAACGATCCGATAAAACTTATCAACGAAAAAGAGAATAAATTATAATGTTAACAAATGTCAATATTTGATGTAAAGTGCTATAAAATGTTTTGTTGAAATAAAAATTCTCTACTTAATAATTCATTTGATAATGAACAATATTTTTACGACACACATACTATGTTAATGTAATTACCATGTTCTGATAAATTGAATTTTCTTGATTTAAGGTAATGCGTATTCTATGAGTAATGTTAGTGGCAAATGGTAACACTTAACGCAGTAGATAAGTTAGAAATTTCCAAATAAAAACAAAAAACAATAAGAATTAATAAAAAATTTTTTTTTTAATATAGCAACACTAATGTCGAATAAATTAAAACATAAACTCAAGAACTACAACATTCTCAAAAATCAATTTACGGATTGTAAGGCAAAAATTTTGCTTATTATTGATTTCAATACAGTTTATGAAACAAATACTGTGAGAAAAATCAAACACCGATAAACATAATCGCATCCCAGATGCAAATACACTCCTGATAACAATTAAGGGAATTTTTTCTTATTTTATAAAAACTTAAATTTTTTCATATTTTCTTCAATCTTCAGACTAGAATAACTTCGATCAGTATTATCGAAATAAAAAAAAAGGAAATTGAAGGTCGATGTCTCTAGTTTCTGATAATGAGCAAACAAATTTGTTTTTAGTTTTAACAGTAAGTTTCAGTCAATTAAAAAAAAATGTGCCAATTTTTTCTGCGTTTCTCAAGAAAACCCATTTGTTTTCCACAAAACTGGTCGAAGTTGTGAATTCTAATTGTTGTGAGGAGTGTATTAACAGACCAGTCGTGTGCAATACTTTAAAACGAAAACTTGTGGAAAATGATTTGTGTCGGACACAGAAGCCAGCTAAGATGATACGTTCTGAGCTAAAAAAACATCCCGATGAACTTCAAATATCACTGACTGATGTTAATAGTATTAGAAGAAATATTTATAATGCAAAAAAGATTGTTATGTCGAAACTGCCGGTAATCAAGAAGAAATTCGGAAGTTCTTGAATTAATTTAGTGTACAACTAACCGGAACGAACCATTTATTTTAGTCAATGACAAAGGAAACCGTATTATTATTTTCGGCTGCAAATTAAATTTATTATTTCTTCGCAGTGTGGAAAAATATTAATGGATGACACTTTCGCTTACTGTAAAAAACATTTTTATCAACGTTTCACCATCCACGGCTCTAAAAATGGTCACTTCATTCCGTTATTGTTTTGTTTCTTCACTAACAAAGAAACTCAAACTTATCAAAACATTTTTAATTCATGTTCATCGACTTTTCCAAAATCTTGAATTTGAGTTTGCATCGTGAGCTATAGTTATTGACTTTGAAGAGTTGATTCACGCAGCTATAAAAAATTCGTGAAATTCTAACATTCGCCCAAAAATTTTAGGTTGTAATTTTCACCTTGGCCAAAGCTGGTTTAGGAAAATTGAACAGCGAAGTTTAACGAATGAGTACAATGACTGTTTAACTGAAGTAGGTACATTTTTAAATTGGATTTTTCGTCTACCATTTTTAGATCCTGAAGAAGTAGACGAATCTTATTGTTTTGATTTCATGAGTAAAAAACTTAACTACGAATCACTTAATCAATTTTGTGATTATCTGATTATAAATTATACGTCTGATAATGCGAAATTTCCGACTTCTATGTGGGCAGGATTGACCGAAACTTTTTACAAAGAGATAACAAATGCGTGTTCTCAGGTTTTAATTTTATATATTATTTTATATATATTTATAGAGGCACGGGGATTCACCTGAAACAAGCACCTCTGTTGGTGATTGGAGCGTCTCCGAAGACTCAATTGTATTTTGTTTATATTTTATTTTGTAAATAAAATTTTTGAAATCTATTAGAATTCGCGCTAGTTATTTGTTTCTCCAAGGTCGGCACCCCGGGTATATAAACAACCCGAAAATTTGTTAGTTAGTTATTGTTCGAACATCTTCTTTCGGTCTACAACGTTTTA
>JAQQRF010001043.1:0-18259 GCA_030523145.1 Trissolcus brochymenae
GGTACAGTCACATGACTTATTATGAGCCAAAATAAATATTCACCAAATTTTACTTTTAATAAATAAAAAAATATTTCATTTAGTTGAATGTTAATACTTACTAAAAACCATTTTTTAATCTGAACAAAAAATATTTCATTTGTAATTTTAATTTTCTAACATAACGCTGTCTTAGGAGGTCACAAGTAGGGTCTTTTACCTTAGATCAAAATGATTAATCGATTTTCAAATAATCGATTAGTTCTTGATAATCGCCCATCCCTACGTGCGATGGAGACTGCTGCCCGTAGGCGGTGGGGGTTGCAGCTGAGCTGCGCAGTTCGCGACGAGCGCCGTCAGATGGCGCGAGCCGTTTTCAAATCAAGTCCGCCAAAATATTGAACACGAATAATAGAATAAACATTTTCTGATAAGTGAACAAATGTTTATTGTTTTATTAAATTGGAAACATCAAACAAAATAGCATTAATCTCAAATTCTTCTAATATATATATTATTGTAATTTCATGTATTGAATGACAATGTCAAAAAATTTTAATAAGCTGAGCAACGGAAGAAAAAGACATTATATTCAATTGCAAAAACAAAACATATTACTAAATTATATGATTTTTCAAGGGAAATACGACAATAGTTCTTCTTCCAGTGACGAAGATGAAAGAATTAAACAACCACGACAAGATGATGCAATATCCAAAAATAGTTTGGAATTAAACAGACAGCAGGTATCCACGAATAGTCCACCACCTTTAATTGATGAAGTCAGTTTTGTATCAACTATTATTTATATTTATGGTAATGCCGAAATATGTTCTTTTAATTTAACTAGGAATTTTTTGAACTTTGCACGCTCAACCAGATTTGTAAATTACAATTGTTTATTTAACTATATAAATGATTTATTTATGATTTAATTATTTAAATCAATGTATTAACACTCTAAAACGTTAAAAATGCATGAAAGTAAACAAATCGGCTTGTAAAAAATAAATTATCAGGCGTGAATTGGCCGCGACCCAATTCAGGGTATCATTAACTTTTTATTACGGATTATTTCATTTCAATTTTTTAGGTGGATATAATTTATGAATACAGTTCCAGCGAAGGATCGTCTACACTTAGTGATTTCTATGATTTTTTGGATAATCTGGATGATTTCGCTGACTACGAATATTCATCTTCTGATAACACTGCAGACACTCGACATTTGGAATCTGAATATCCTTCTCCCACAGAAAGATACCTTCAATTTGAAAAATAGTTTAGCTTCCTGGAAAGTAGCATTTCATATACCGCTACTAGCTGTCAACAGTTTGCTGAATATATAGAAAAAACATGTTCATGAAAATTTACCCAAGGATGCAAGAACGTTATTAGGAACAAGAAAAACATCAGCTCGAATAGTGAAAATAGATAACGGCCAATACATTCATTTTGGGGTGAAACATGGTATCAAAGCAATTCTTACACATCTGTCATCGACCTCCACTTCTATTAAGATCAACTTGAACATTGATGGACTCTAAAAGCTCAAACAGTAACTTTGGGATCATAATGGGAGCAGTGATCTTTCCTTTAAAAAGCAAACCGTTTCCAATCGGCGTTTATCATGGAACCAAAAAACCAAAAAATATCAACTCTTTTTTGCTTTATTTTGTCAGTGAGCTCAAACAGATGCAAGAACATGGTTTGGACATTGATGGAAAGATCTTTTCTCTTGATATCAACATAATAAACAGTGATGCCCCCGCTTTGACATTCATAAAATACACCAAAGGTGACAACATTCGCACTGGCTACTCGAAGTGTGAAGTTGAAGGAGTTTCTCAAAAAAGACCTTCCCATGACCTTCCCATCAGTATCATGAAAGTTTACTGATTCGTTTAATGATTCGATACATAAGCCAATTCGAATTGGCTTATGTATCGAATCATTAAACGAATCAGTCAATTTCACTTTCGTTCCTCTTTCCTTATTAGTCAATTTTCATCCGCGGGATGATTTGAAATGAATAAAAGTAATCCGAAAGTAATTTTTACTTTTTCGATAAAAAAATTAATCATAATTTATTTGTGGGAATATTGATTTAATTAATCATTAATTATATAATAAGTGATGATATCTTCTTTTCTCTCTTAAAGAAATTTATTTACGAAATTTTGTACGGATAAAATCAACTTTGTTCCATTTCTTAATAAATTTCTATTGCTATCCTTATATAATCAGAAATGTTATTTTGATCAATAAATTAATGATTTTTATCAAGTTTATTGTAATTATATTTCAAAATTGAAGTGACACGCGTAGCGCATATGTGTTTGAGTAACTGCAATTTAAGTGATACCTAAAAATAAATTTTCTATACAGAATACTAAAGCATTTTTCAATAGTTCAACTTTGTTATCCGATTTTGAATTTTTTTTTATTTTTAAATTGAAATAACTTTGCACCTTACTTTTTATCATATGATTTTTCTATATATTCTTTCTATATATTCATTTAGTTTCAAAACTTCCTAAGCATTCCAGTATTAGGCTAGAAATTCATTTCAGTCTTCTGTATACTTTCGAAAAACACGTTTGATTTTTATTGATAATAACAGTAATAATAATAAGAAAAAAATTTTAATTTCAACTTAAAGTGACACGCGGAGCATGTATGATATCTAGTTGGGGAAAAAAGGCTATGACTCTATCATTCTCTCCATTCCCCCGAATCCCGATTGTACCAATGTATCCCTTCCATGCTTCCCGGAAATTCTATGCTCGCCCCTCGTGCTCCCCACCTACCCCAAAAACGCCAACTTTTATCCCTCTTCTTGAAATCTACCCATCTAAAACTAGCTTTTCTGTCGATAACTAAATTTGGCACTCTTCTAGGACAAGGAATTATAAGATAGTAGATTCTGCAACAAGAGAGTAAACAGAGAGATACCTCCCTAGTAGCGATGGCTTTTTACTATGTTATTATATATGATTTTGTTGTTACAAGTGCAACTGAAAACAGCTCTTCTCCCGAAAAAGAAGGAGCAAAACACTCTTCGTTTCCAATATAAGCTTTGCTTCGTGAAAGAATAAAAACGCATTTTGCTCCCTTTTATGCTCGAGAAGATCTATGTTTTGGATCCCCGTCTAAAAGCACAGTTTACACCTCGGGACAAAAAAGGCTGGTTCATAAGTACGGAGGTATTGACTTAAATCGCTTAGTACATCTTAATGAATAATAAATATAAATTTGCTCGTATAAAACTCAAAAAAATTCAATTTTTCACATGAAAAATTATTCAAATTGTTAAATTGAAAACAACCAATAACACAATGACTACAATTTTATTTAAAATTAATTTATGAGATACATTTATATACATAAAAAATGTATGACTGTTATAATTACGGCATGTAATACAGACATTGTTTCGTGCACGTTTACATAATCACATATGGGCTTTATCACTTATCTCGCATAATCATTTATCCGTTTGAAGAAATTCGACCGTTAGATGCAAATTTCACGACAAAACCCCTCACTTTAAAACGAAAACGATTACAAACAACCTTAAGCATTAGCTTATCATATAGAAAACTATACAAAAAATATACACATCGACCAAAGATTAAAAAAATATATATATAACAATTATCATTACGCGTATTAAATTATCCACTGGATAATTATATCTCTATTTTCAACAATTCTTCAAGAGCATCGAAAGATCGAATTTCTTTTGTCTTCAAATCAGGTTCCTACGATTAACACAGGAATGTTATGAGTTTTTTAGTTTATTTTTTGTTTTGTCTTGATTTTACAAATACCCTTTCCAAAAATGTCTGTTAAACCTATCCAATACGAGAGAAGATGAAAAAAAATATATATATGAAAAGGTTAAATGAAAAATGTAAAACAGCATAGGCCACCGACATCTGATAATGTTTAAAAATCACTGCCGACCTTTCATCATATAACTTTGTTTTATAATTATACTGACGACATATCCTAATTTGTTCTTACATTTTAAATATTTTACATTCAACTAAGCCTACACGAATCGCTAGAACATTGCAAAAGAATAATTTATCTTTTTCTTGCTCGATACGATGATTCTCATTTCAGTTTCTCGTAATAATAATATTAAAAAAGATGGGGTGAATATCGAGTTTGATATGACTTGTTGGAAATTTATTTAATGATGGAAGATTATAATAATGACTACTCCAAAATTTTTACAAATTGAGATAATAAAATAAAAAAACATTTGTTGTCGGGTTGATATAATAAACACAAATCAACTGCGCATTTCGACATTTTTAACGTTCTTTTCTCAAGCTATATTTTACATATCTTATTATTAAACACGAACAGTGTTCTTTTTTCAACCCGTGAAATAAAGCATTTAACACCCGTACATACATTCACACATTGATATTGAGATTCGTACATTATAATATATAGATATATAATATAATATACAATGTACATATGTATATATATATATATATATATATATATATATATATATATATATATATAAATTCTTCACTTCTCGTCTTAGCAATTTATAATGTATAGCTTTGCAATTTAAAAAAATTTATCCCGAAAAATGCACGAAACAAAAATAAATGCTCACATTAGTTTTTCGCCCGTTTTGTTTCTCTCTAATGTGTGCCAATTTTCAATCGAGACAGTTGGGGTAATTGTAATACTTGAATAAATTTGCTTTTTCATTAAAATTAAAATTATTTTTCAAATATGAAATTGTAATTAAAAATTGAAATAATTAAAATACTAAAAAAAAAGGTTCAAATGTATGTTTGAACCAAATTTCGTTAATGCCACAATTACAACAACTGCCCCTATATCTACCACTCTTAAATATCATTATGAAACTGTTTACAAAATATCACATCATCGCACCAGCCTTTGTTTCAAGCACTGATCATAAGCATTTAATCGCTTCTCATCGGACTCTTCTTTTCTGAGCAATTTAATAATGGAATCTAGAATTATTATTACAGAATAATAAAATCGTTGTGCGCTTACAAAGCAATTAAAAATAATTTACTTTTGAATCTTTATTCCTTTTGAAAATTGAATAAAGTATTATATTAACAATCGTGAAAACCCAATTTTAATTCACTTGTCTAAGAGATTTTGAAAAAGAGAAAACCTCATTATTAATTAGAAAAAATTTTAATTGTTTGCAATCAAAAATTGTAAAATTTCAACTGTAAAATGTTTTTGTCGATGAGCGCTATAGTATCAAGTCGTTTTTTCAAGAATATTCTATCAAAGACTGCACAATCCGTCCTCAAATGTTTTTATCTTATACATATCCAATTATATATATATATTTATATATTCTTATTGATATATACGTGTACGGTATATATAAATAACTATACTTCCGCATTTATATATAAATACATTTGTAAGCATACAAGTATAATTTTATATCTACGTACACGTATATACAAATGAGAAATAACATTATTTTCAAAAGCACGGTATAAGCCGTCAAAAATATGGGAGGCAGGAGCGCCAGCGACCAGCACCGGCAACGATTAAAACTATTGTCGTATGTGAATACGTTACTCATTTCTTCTATTTTCAATATTTTATCGGTGTGAATTCGTTCTCTGCCTCAGGGTTGGGTGCAAAGGCAATCGATTCCTAACAATACTGGCCAATTTTGACCGTAAATATCCATTGTCAACAATCAATGAATATAATTTTACATATATCATTGATCAGCAAATTACAAATTTGATGAATGTGTTGGATACAAGGTCATTACTAGCATTTCAAATTCATCTACAATATAAAGAAACGTAATGACGATGTACTTGCATAAAAAAATTTTACTTTCTTTTATTTAATTTTTTTCAATTTTTAGAACAATCTATGAAATATATTAATGAAAAATTCTCTTAAAAAATATAATTAAAATTTGCAAAATATGAAAAATTGGCTTCGATTAAATCATTTTTGGAAAATTTACACTTAATTTCATGAAAAATTTAAAAAGCGATGTACAATTCAAATTATATAGTTTAAGACTTAAACCGCTTCGTCAACCTATACTTACAAAAATCCTATGATGATTAATGTTGATTATATTAATAGTGAAAATTTTGATTGTCTAGTTGGACAAATGTGTATTATATTTTATACTAACAATAATGAAAAAAATAATTTTCTACTGTCGTTGATTCAAGTTATTAAAAACCTTTTGATCAATCAAAAATTTGTTCCAACTCGATATGTAATCCCAACCCCGAGTAAAATTCAGCTAAAGTCAGAACTCTCAAAAAAAATAAATAAATAAAAAACGAAAAATGTCATTCGTTGTCCGTTTGTGTAAGACACTCGTAGAAAAACGTCGGTGACCATCAAAAGCTATTTCGACTAGACAAATGTAAAACTCCCACGAGCTTGACAAAAATTGAAATCATTCAATACGAAAAACGAGCAGCGTTTGCTTGTTCGACTTGACAACTTGAACACTCGAGTGCAAGCTACTTTTAGTTTACGAATAGAGGCGCAAATACAAGCTTCGTAAACATCAATGGCACAAGATGCCCGATTATTCTTCCACCGAACGAATCAGATAGGTGCTTTGACAATTTTTTAATGCATGTGAATTTGATGGATAACATGTAAAACACGTTAGATTTTACGTTGCCAGGCGTGCTGTCAACGGTATCGATATAAGGTATCGATAAATTAATGATTTTTTCAGGTTTAACAAATCCCTGTTCAGAAGATAAATTCATTTCTCCTCGTCCTGATCCATTGGCTCTTCGGAAACTTGATGGGAATGTTCTGGTGTGGTCCTAAAATTATAAAAAATACATTTAATTAAGTTCGAATCATTCGGTTCGATTTTACCAGTTATCTCTTACGTTAAATTTGTAGGTTGTTGCATTGACAGCGATGCCATGGCAGACACAGTTTCCGTCTCATCATGCTCCTTTTCCTTTGCTTCTATGGCACTCATCCCTATCGTGTGAGCAAACAGTTTGACGCAAGGCCAATGTGTCATCTAGAAAATAAAAATTGATTATCGATTCAAATTCACAAATCATTTTAAACCAACATCTTATTTGTTAATCAACCTGAATGGCTATGGTTTTCTGCAAAGTATCAATTGCATTTTGACATGGCTCCCTCATGAGTTCGTCTTCGCGTAAAGGTGTAGGTTCATCACCGAGCAGAGCTCGCACGCATTCTTGAGCCGAATCGCAAATCGCCGCCAGATCATATCCACCTTCAAGCGCCAACACTACCTTGCCCTTTGCCAAAGTCATAAGCATCTGCGTCATCCGGCCGAAGCAAGCTGGGCTCACTTTGTAACCACCCAGCGGAGCCGGGTGACCCAGAGCCGCGTCAAAACCAGCCGACACGATCACGATCTCGGGGTCGTACTCCTTCGCGATGGGCATCACAACTGTCCGGAAAGCTGCGAGGTACTCTGCATCGCCGATAGGCGGATTCAGGCCTCCTGACCAGGCAACATTTACGTTGTAACCAAGTCCTTCGCCCGAACCACACTCAGTGGGGCCTCCAGTGCCTGGGAAGAAATTCCCATCATCATGCCTGTGAATCGAGAGGTAGAGCACTCGTGGATCATCGTAGAACATCTGCTGGGTACCATTACCGTGATGAACGTCCTGAAATATACCATATAATTCATTTAAGGAAGTTGGGACATAACCTACCAAGTCAAATCAGCGTCTATATGAAAAATCATTTTAAAGTTATTATAAAACATAAATTATATTTTTTTAATTAAGTTAATTATTTTATCTCTTGATTGCACTTATTTTTAAGTACATTTTTTTATAAAACTATACTATTAAGAAGTAATCGTTTGACTCCAGAAGTCTTACGATAAAATAAGTCTGGCAACGTTGCGCGTTGAAGTGACATATGTCACGGAGCACTGCCATTTTTAGCAAAACCAAAACGATGGCAGCTGATTACAATATTGTTACACACTTGTACTGAAAATAAAGAATATAACTTAACATTTATATAAAATTTTTTAATTATTTCATTTACTAATTTACTTCGAAGATCCTTGAACCATCTATTTTACTCATTGTAATATGCATTCATGTTTGAATTTTAATTAATCATATAACATATAATCTATAAATAGATTATTTTTTACAATAATTTAGTACAAAATTGAAGAAGTGTTATATAAATAACGTGAGTGAAAACTGTTTAAAGACATTTAAAATCGACGCCATGTTGCGACGTTGCCACATCAATTTGGCTTCTGTCAAAAGAAATTAACCAAAGAAAGTGAGGTTTACTTTTTCGTTTTTTTTTTAATCTAATATTTGACCTTTCGCCCAACCTCCTTAAGTTACATCTTAGTAGTTTGAGCTCATCTTTTTAATTCGTGAATTATATTATAACGAAAATGAATAAAGCATCAAGACATTGCTAAATATGAATCATTGTGCTTTTTCTGGATCCATAAGTTTCTTCACGTTTATAGGTCAAGGACATGCGTAAAATTGCTCGTGTGGTTTTTAGATTAAATTCTTAAAGCTAACATCATTCATCATTTTGAAAATTGATGAAAACAACAGACGTACCCAATCTAAAATTAAGATTCTTCTAAGGTCGCGTTTCTGTTGTAACAATTTAGCAGCAATAGCGACGGAATTGAAGAAACAGAAACCCATGGCTTGGTTAGGCTCCGCGTGATGACCCGGCGGCCTGACAACCGCAAAACCATTTTTAATGTCGCCCATCGTCGTTTTGAACGCCAGATCTACTACGCAACCGACCGCCATCCGAGCAGCTGGGGCTGTGTGCAATTCGTTCCACGTAGTATCCGAGTCGACGCCCACTCCTCCGCATGGTAGTCGGACAAAACTTTTAATTGGCAGCTGCGATAGTTTGGACATGTCAAGCTTCTGTCGGTTTAGCGGATTTGTGCCTGAAATAAATAAAAATAAATCAAATTTGATTTAACGCCGGTTTTCTTAATATATGGATACAACAAATCAATTTTTGTTTTACCGAATAGAAAGGTGTGAGCTTCACTGTGACAAGTCTGGATTTCTTCCAAGGTAGCTTTTCGGGAGCGAACGCGATCGCAACGTTGTAGCAGACCAGTCTCTTGAAGCCTAGCCCAGACACTCTGCAACCTACCGCCATGCTCCGGGTGGCCCCGAACTGTTTCGCCGCAGACACATGCATGTTTCAGCATCAACAGGTCGTAAGCCAGTCCCGTAGTCAGAGGGTGCGGCGAGCACCGGGCAAACACTTCACCGCTGTTACCCTGTGGTCCTATTTATCAAATCATAATCATTTGCAACAATTCTTTTCATCTCTTGATGAAAATAAATGATAAACATTTGTTAATCCAGTACCTATATGTACTAATGGGCTGGAAAGTGCCCTGGAAAGAGGCCGGATGCCTTGAGAGCTCCTATTGGGATAGGCCGTGCATTCGTTAGTTTGTAAATTGTGCCTCATCATGAGATCGCGCTGCTGTTGCAAAAACTGTTCACGGTCCCTCTGCTGTTTAGACATCTCGCTCTCTTCCGGCTGGTCCTTTTTGCCAGTGAGGTCAATGACCTCGGACTCGTCACCCTCGGGAGCTTCGTCTAGTTGGTTTGCCTGGCCTCGCGAGCCCACGCGTGTCAACACCGTTTGCCTTATCTGCTGTTTCAGATAATTGTGTTGCTGCTGCTGCTGGTCGTGCAACTGCTTTTCCGCCAGGTACTCCTCGTAGTGCGTTGGCGGAGCGATTATGCCGCTTCCACTTCCGCTTCCTTGCAACATCGGATGTCCCAGAGGCAACGGAGCTGATTGCGTTCTACCTATTTTATTTACCAAACAAACAATCTTTTAATTTTACTGACAAGTTTTGATTTTGGTACAATGCGTACACGACCCCGATATACTTCTTGTGTCATTTTAAATTGGGAAAGGAAGGGGTTGAAATTGAAAAAAAGGAAAATATGTTTTCTGAATGCTTAATCTTGGTTAAAATTAATGAAAAGACAAATATTGATTGTTGCTGGACTTACGAGCAGTGGTTTGGTACACACAGAATTTCGGCAAGTGCACGCAAACTAAGAAAACAATAAAGAAGAAAACATACTACCTAAAGGCCGGTGACCAGCCTTATGCAGTCGCGCGTGAGCAACTTGGTTATCCGTAATGGGTGCTCCATGATAAACTGGATGCTGTTGCTGCTGTCTATTCCCTACCGTCTGTTCCAGGTTCTGCATCTGCTTGTGCACGTAAGGTGGCTCGCCCTCAATTATCGTCAGCGGTGGGTAGAATGGCACGGTCCCAGGCAGCATCTGGCCAGTCAATGGCATTCCCAGACGTGCCGCAAAAGCAGCCCGCACCTCCGCTTCTGACACCGGCGCTAATTTTGTTCCGCTCTAAACATTTTTTAACAAATTGTTAGTCTCTTGCCGCTACTTTATTACAATTGAATTGATATTATAATATAACAACTTTCTGGAATTGAATATTTCAACTTATTTCAGATTATACTTCCGAAACTTGTACCTACCGAAACTGGTGGTCTCCCTAAAGAAATATTGGGCAAGGACGGCGAACTGTAGAGTGATGAGATGTCCGATATACTACCTTGCTGACTACTCGTCAAAGTACTGCCATAAGGAACATGCTCATTTTCCTGCAAGATTAATCAACTCATTATTAAAGTGAACAAGAAATCTAAGTTTATTCAGATTGGAAAATCAACTTGTTTATTTTATTTTTTTTTTATTTTTAATTGTTATTTTAAATTTGAAGATACCAATTTAAATAAAAAACATTAATTCAAGTTTGTTTTTAAAAAATCGCCATTCAATGTACACACTTCACGGCCAATTAGAAGAATGATTAGGTTGTTAATTTTCAAACGCTTTAAGTGGGCAGTGAAAAGTACTAAAACAGCCTGCGGCATCAAAATTAATGAGTAATCAAGGCGATACTTGCCTCTTGGATCGGTGTGTTGTTACCGGCTGTTGGACTCGATTGCGAATTGTTTATCGTAGGCGGCGAATTAGGTCCGGACTCAGGGTTGCTACTGGTATCTAAAAAACAGGAGGACTAATTAAAAAACATAATGAGATATCGTTTACATGATTTGTCTCTTGTAATTTCAATTGTTCTGGTGAACAGTAAAATATTTTCCTATTTTTTTATTTTTTAATTAACATTTTGAACAAAAAAATTTATCGTCAAATTTGTCAATTGAGAACATATTTGACACAGTATCTAATTTTGTTCTACAAATTTGTTAATTCTCCATGCTGTTACTCAAGATAAGCCAAGTCAGACAACAATCAAAGATTAATTCATAAAAAAAACATCAGATGCAAACTGTAATAAATCAATAACAAACGCTTGTATGCCCAATTTGATAATAGTAATTTCTTCTTTATGTACATCGAAACAATTTTGTAGGCAAATTTTTTATCTTGTTTGATGCAATTTCATTTTTGTGATAGAAATTTTCGTGTCTTTATTACTGTAGTGTAAGGCCATCAAATGTTGACCACTATAAGATGAAACACTATAAGTAAACATCTTTTAATTCGTTTTTCATTATTATGTTGAGTGTTATCAAAAGGCAAAGAAAAATGACGTATAAGGTGTCGGACGTACTTGCTAATAGAGATTTTCGCTTGAGGTGCGACAGTGGACGGTCCTTCCGGCGTGCCATGAGGGGTGAGTTTCGGGACGCCGCGGTGTGCCTCTCCATGACTCGTTGCTTAAGTCGCACCTTTAGCAGATTCGGCTCCGAGGCTGGCCGATTCAGCCAAGGTTAGTTATTTTATCAGAACATCAGTTTTGCCGAATCCAGACTAATACATAGCACTCACGCACTCATTCAATCTAACCAAACTCGTACGTACGTGCAGTTTCTGCTTTCTTATTCCTTTTACACTTTATTTGCAGTAAATTTTATTATTTCGAGAATTGTACAGTTTTCTTTTCGTTTTCATTTATCATGTACTTTTCTTCATAAAGAGTATATTAGTTTGTTATTTTTAAGTATTTAGATCAAAGTTTTATGTATATGTTCGATTTAAAGTATTTACTCGTGCTAAGATACATTTCAGTGAAAAAATAAAAAAAGGAACAAACACACAAAACCGAACGTGTCTACGCGCAAAAGGCGCATTCGTTAAAAAAATTACGTGCGAGCGCATCGCCAAAACTTTTGAACCAGTAGTTGTTTATTTGATTTAATGACACGAAATATCCAGTCAAAACTTGTAGTTAGGTGACTGTTTTATAATTAACTTTATTGAAGAAGGTCTCATTTTTTTCTAACTTCTATTTAATATTAATTTTATTTTTCATAAATTTCAAAAACAAAAAAAAAACAAAAAAAAAACATCAGAACTACTGTATGCATTGATAGAGAATTTCATGTTTGAAAATGCATGGTCTTTGCCATTTGACAGACCTGACAAGTGATGGCGATGCAGTTTCATGCTTTAGTAGGCATTCCGTCAGCACTCAAACTAAAGTTGATATAACACTCCAAAAGTGTATAAAATACCTGTTTTTCGGAGAGGAAAATCGTCGCCAAATTTATCCTGGAGTATAAGTGGCATTCTGTAGGGATGTGACGAGTTTGTATTACTAGAAGAATCTGACTGCGACTGAAGCCTGCAAATATCGAGCATAACATTAAAATCACAAACAAAATGTTAAATTAAGTTGAATTGCATTTGAATGTAAATAAACGCTCAATTTATAAACGCCATTAGTGTGAGTTAATGAAAAATGGAAAAGTTCGAAAAAAAAAAAAAATTGTAGACAAAAAAGAAAAGATCATGGAAAAAACAAATCCAACGGATTTATCGTCTCACAACTTGTTCAGTGGCATCATTTAGTTCTCACAAGAGACTGCTAAATGGATAACTGGGCCAGGTTGTGCTATTATCGTTGCGTCTCTACCGGCGACAGGCGTGCAATGTAGAATCTTCAGCTGACATTCCACATTCAGCAATATGGATGCTTTTATCAGCAATATGTATATCTATACTAAAGCTCATCATGTAAATATTTATGCATTTGATATTACCCGTTACCGTAAACCTATTTTAGATTTACATTTTACTCGAAACCTCACTTTCATTATATTACGTTAAACTAAACTTCTTACATTTGGTTTTCAGTTGTTCATTTTATTAAAGGTGACGAAACTAATTAAAAATTTGATTAGAATGAACCAATGTGACGAATATTAAAGAATTTTGTTTTCAACATTGGTAATATGAATTTATTCTTTGATTGTGGGCAAACAATTTTTGTTGTACTTTATGAATGAAAAAAAGAGGGATGACGTGCGAAAACATAAACAGTGGGTAATATAATGGAATGTTTGAGTCCGAGTAAATTGTGCGTGCAAGAAGAGGGTCGTTTATTTGCGGTTCCGCGCGGCGGAAGAGCGTTCGGAAGTGTGAGTTCGAAGAGTTGGAAACTCGCCAAATGATTTATTATTTATTGCTATTAGTTAGAGCGCCGCTTCTCGATGTCCCAGTGACTGCATTTCAACCCGCTACGAGTACATTTACCGCTAGATATCGCGATAACTTTCGATTTTTACACGCTATTGAATAATTTGTACAGTGCAACGTTCGGAATCTTCTTTTTCTTTCTTCCTCTCCTTCCCTCTGCACGGGAAGAAACAACTGTTGACTCGCGGGGCAGTTTATTAACCCCGCTTTGTTAGGCGTGCCACAACTGTGCATCATTTTCTTAAGAATCGTTTTTTCCCGCACTATAAATTATAAATCATCATGTAATAAAATGACCATTGCTATGTTATAAGACTTTGTTCATAGATGATAAGAGAAAAGGTCATCAGAGGAGAACATTAATGAAAGCTATAGACAGTAAAAACTATTAAACATAGAGGTCCTCTTTTTATTGTCTCATTGATCAATGCCCCAAATTTGAAGCCCAACTTAGCATTCTAATTTATTTGTTCAGGCGTCAACTAACCAGCTTCTGTATCCAGGTGTCCCGGGAACGGCTCCGTTCGTTGCCGCCGCTGCCTCGCGCTGCTTCTTGTTTACCAGGAAGTGCTACAATTAAATAATTTTAATTAGTTCCGTTTTTTAATTTCATTTATAATAAATTTGTTATTGATCTGATGTTGCTTCAAAAAAGGATGTGGAGCAGATTAACGAACCCATTCAAGGTCTCGCCAATTTTCCTCGCTTATTAATTGGCTTAATTGCCGAGGCTGAGATTGATCCAGATAAAAAAAAAACTTGATACAATAAAATGAATCGAGAATGTTTTTTACTTTTTGTAGTTACAATTAAAAATAATTTTTATTCATTCATTCAGTTCTTTTTATTCATAATATTGTGTCATTAGTTGTAATATTTATTAGAATAATATTGCTGAGGTGATTTGATAAAGAAACATTTTTGGATCATTTTTTTGTTCGATGTCTTATTGATGATAATTACGTCTGTTTGACGTCAGACAACTCACCTGAAGGCGCTGTTTGACCTCCGATGAGGCCACCGCGCTGTGATCTTGTTTATCTTTTTTTCTAAGTGCTTCCAATCGCTCCTTCTCTTTTTTTTGTTCCTCCAACTGCTTCTGCTGTTCCCATAACTAAAATTATTAAATATTTAATAAATACAATTGCATGAATTTATAAAAATATATTTTGCCATTATTATTAATATTTTTTTATTTTTACTCAAGTTTCAAATTAATGATACTCGTTTACATTGAATATTAACATCACTCGCAATAGTATGGATCAGTTTTTTTCAATCTTCCCGCTTCATTTTCTCATCTAACAAATTTATTCGTGATTTTGATTCGAGTTTAAGCATTAGACGAAAAAAGGAATTATTTTTTATAGCTGGGAAATTGCTCAATTTTGCATTTCGCACATTCAAAACATGTTTGCCTTGGCTTTGATCGCAAATGTCATTGGTCAAACCAAACTACGAGTATTCCACTTCCATAAATCAGTCTTTGTTAAACATTTATTTTAATCCTCAAATGCACAAGTTTCGATCTGAATCATAAACCATTACAAAAAACTATGCATCTCGTTTCCTTTTTTCTCTTACTATTTGTTTTTGACTCTCGAATATACACGGTCAAGCAAAAAGCCTGCGCGAAGATTTATCACGACCAAACCAATGACTGAAAATAACTCCTTTCTTGACGATTTATCATGCCCTGTTTTTTTAGTAACCTGCATTTTTTATTCCGATAAACTGCAACTCTTTTTCTACCTTTCCTAACATTTTTTTTGTTTTTTTTCCACCAATTAAATTGATTATTTTTTTCGCTTTTATTATTGTTACAATCATTATAAATAAATTTTTTTTTTTCCAAAAATAAAGTAAATATAAAAAATAGTTCCTACAAGTTTTGTTGTTTCAAATCACAACGCATGGCAATACATGACGAATAAAGTATTCTGCGTATTTGATAAATTTGCACATTCTTTGTGATACTACGATCATGAAGTGTAATGTGACTTTGTCCACGTGGCTAAACTTTATATAAAAAGGTCAACCCTTAAGATATTTAGGTTGTGCAGGTGTAACCACAGTTACCACAGGTGTCCCATTTAGATGCGAACCTCGTGACTGTATTTACACGCAATTATACTTAACTCGCCAAAACTCTTTTACCGCCACTTTTTGATCGTTTTATTTTGTCGTTATTAGTTTGAATTAGGCAACAAATCTTCTATAAAAATTTTTCATCTATAATGATTCAAGTGTTTTCCGTCTATTGTGAATTGTTTTGAATCTAAAAATAAGTCGAGTAATAAATATTCCAAAACGTCGCAACACAACAAGGTAAAAGTAGGATTAGTTGATTTGAAGTGGGACTGTAGTTGTGTTAAACATCAGACACGATTATTATTATTGATACTTGGTTTGATACATATGCATGCGAATGTGCGGCTGCTGGCGTGGGGATTGAGAAGACTCACAGCTACCGACTCCGAAAGGAATATTCCGTCTGAACTTTGATCGTGCGACGCGAATTGACGAAACGGCAGTTACAAGATGACGAAGAGATATACTGCTCCGCGAAAATTATTCAAATTCCTCGACTTAATTCAAAACATAGACCGATATCATTGATCTATTTCACATTAGGTGTTTTTCGTCGAAAGTAAAAAATAATCATAGATTATTTACATAGTAGAAATTAGAAATAAACTCGAAGGCAATATTTATAACATATAATAGGAAAAAAAAGGTTTTCAGAAGCAAAGAGGGATTTGAAATGAAAAAAATTTGTTTTGTTGAGGGATTTTCATTGATTAGACAAATCGGTTTGAACTTGAAAGGGCGGTATAAGAAGAGATTGAGCAAGAACTGAGAAAGGAATATTCCGAGTGAACTTTGATCGAGAGTCGCGAATGGGCAAAACGGCGCTTGCAGGATGCCCGGCGCAATGCTATTCTTGGCACGGTAAATAAAAAAATTAAAAGTCACTCACGACTATCCAGTTAAGCTTTCAGATATGTCACGACGAGACTCGTCAATTATTCAGACGCTCTCTTTTGTCGACCATTTCACACTAAATCATTTCTACCAATAGTTTTTTTTAGAACCAAATATTAATTTTTTTTAACAATGTCTAAAAAAACTTAAATTCAATTCAAATGGATTCCGTGGTTATGATGAATCTTTGTTTCACATTGCTCAAATTTTGATATAAACTTCAATGTTTTGAACAATTTTTAAATACACACATAAACAATTTAGATACACTTGATTCATCTGTCGAATTGTTTTTAATTGTCCTTTTTAACTGTTTTCAACAGCGTTTCAATGATTACATAAAAGTTTCAAATCAAGCATAAAAACTAGAACCATTAACGAATGTGAATCGTCCAAAAAAGTTCATTTAGGCTGATGCGTTGTAACCCAACTCGTAAATGTAAACACATGTTCCGAAGGAAGGACGTTTTATAATTAACGTGCATTTATCAAATTTTAAACACGTGCGATCGTCACATTGAAATAACTTATACAATTCGTTTATTTCGCCTGCCAATATTGTAATCAGTGCATACAAATTTGCAGATAATGAAATACGATTAAAGAAAGTTAAAACGTTTGTTCTTTAATACTGATATCAGTCAAAAATTTTTTGATATTTAAATTCAACAAAAATACACTCTAGCAAGTTATGTGATCATTCAAATCAATATATTTATTTATTGAATAATTGTTAGACAATACCTTGAGTTGGTGCATTTGTTGTTCATGGTACTCAGCAAGCTGACGTTCCTGTGCCTGGTACTGCTGCCGAAGAATCTGCTGCTGGAGTTGATGCTGCTGCTGTAGCTGGAACCAAACCCAGACACCTCAAGGGTAATGCAAGGTACCCACAAATTGAGCATTGAGATTTCAATTCTTATCCCCACGAAAATCGTATCAATAATCTCTTCTAAAATTAATGTATATTTTATTTTAACCTCTTTCTATGTATAATCTTCAAAAATCTACAATAAAGTAAACAATACATAAGTAATTCCAATATCAAAATTAGTACCCAATAATAATAATAATAATAAATATTAGTAGTGAAATCAAAATATATTTTTGCTGACAGAAATGACTGTTTTGATGAAATATGCTTTTTCAGACTTAATTTGCAATGTGACGTCACATTTGACTCTGTGCGGGCATCATCTTGTGCACTCGTTCCGGACGTGGCCAATTGGCAATATGTATCACTGCGACGACCCACGCGCTTCCTTCATAAAATGCAAGTATACGCTCGTGACAAACGAATATCTCGTAAGGAATTGCACTTATCGCGTCACATACATTCTCCTTTCTTTGCGTTCAATTCTTTTTTAATTTTAATATTCTATTTTCGTTACCTATCAATGATTTATTTTTAAATCTTTCAATTTTTTAAATTATTTTTATCTATTGTCTTTCTATTCGAAAAAAAAAATAGAATATTTGTATAAATAAATTATTTATCCGAAAATGAAGTAAAATAAACAACAAATACAATACATGAAAATAGATTTTTATTTGTTACAAAATCCCATCCCATCCCATCCCTCCCATCCCTCCCATCCCTCCCATCCCTCCCATCCCTCCCATCCCTCCCATCCCTCCCATCCCTCCCATCCCTCCCATAATAAAAAAGTTGATGAAACCCTGAAGTTGCATCCGCGGCCAATTCACGCGTAATGAGTTTATTTTTTGACAGGCCGGTTTGTTTACATTCGGAA
>JAQQRF010001044.1:0-18257 GCA_030523145.1 Trissolcus brochymenae
TGCTCTTTCACGGTGTAAAAATGTTAACAAATTGTTCATAGAAAATGTTTCGAATGAAGAGTGTATCGATAATATCGTTTGGGATGAAATACTTAAATAGTGATATATTATAATACACATCCCATATTATTTCTGCTTTATTTTTTGGGATCAAAAATGAATTAAATTATTATTCTATTATTATTATTCTTTTTTACGTATATCTAATATTAATTCTTGATCTCTAAATTTATTTATCAATTTAATTCATTTTTGATGATTCTCTCAGCAGAAACCTCCAAGTGGTGAGACTCGGGCAATGTTTATTTAGGAAATAGTAATACTAATTATTATTATCATTTAATTATTATTATTTAAACAGCTAATATCTGCTATTATTATTAATGAAATTTATATTATTATTTTTTTTTTTAATTTTTTAATCTTATATTAAATTATTATTAAATATTAAAAAATAATATATATATGACCTTGAGACTTTTTATGGGGGTTGGCGCGCGTAGCGCGCAGGGGGCGCAGCCCGCTTAGCGGGCGTAGCCCCCTAGTATTGTAAAAAGATGGATATAAGTTCTGTATTATAAAATGACATATGCACAAATAATGTTATATTATTAATAAAAAAGTTGATAAGCAATCTGTTCAGTCTGTAAACGTACCTATTGCGATTATAGTGCCCCTATTTGTGAGAGGTTTGATTAAATTCGTTTTCAATTTACAATAATAACTGAGAGTAATGCAAAGTATTTATAAAAAATTAATGCAAATCTAACTCTTCATTGACTTGCATTATAGTTAATTTAAAATTTGCTAGACAATTTTATCAATGTTAAATTGAAATTAACACAAACTGGTATGTTAACCTAAGGCCAAAGTAATTGGTAATACATTCTATCTAAAAATTCTCAATTCGTTTTTCTCCGTGTGTGGACGGTTAAATGTGTGGAACATTCTGCAGAAGCACAAGTCTTTATCTTATTAAATAAGTTACTTTAATAAGTTACTCGTTTAGGTATTTTCTTGACTATTTACACTATTGATTAGGAAATTGCTCAATTTTCGTAAGTAATTTACTGTTTTTATTGTAGATTTTCTGTTTCAATTTTTCTGATCGTTTTTTATACATGAATTAGGAATCGTTAGAATTTTTCAACGCGTCATAACGAACTCTTATACCAATGAACCCTACCTGTAATTAATTGTTTGATGGCCAGAAGAACGGAGAGTCAGAGGAAACAAGCGAAACTGAATAATAATCATTTATTTTCGTTTTCATGTAATAAACTCAGATCATACATTAACAAAAAAAATAAACAAGGCCTTCGCGTGCGTGAGTCCGGTACTACTGCGCAAGATCTGAACCACCTACATTGCACCCTTACTTGAATATGGCATCATGATGTGGTACCCATATCTGCGAAAAGATGTGACGACTCTGGAGAAGGTTCTGAGAAGGACTACTAAAATTCCTCGTGAATTTCGTAATCTCCCATACAATTCTCGCTTGAGGGCCCTCAACCTTAGGAGTCTGGAAGAGAGGAGCCAAATTTTCGATCTGGTCGAGACTTACAAAATCCTCCATGGCTTCGACTCCACACTTACGGGGACATCCACTCAAGCTTCGTCATCAAGATTCCGTCCGTCTCCAGAAAAGACATTTTCTGACCGTGAGGGTGACAAACAGATGGAACATTCTTCCTGAAGCTGTGGTAATGGCACCGTTGCTAACTACTTTCATAGCGAGATTACACCAACCAAAACTACGCCTGATAGCCCCCCTCCACCCTCTCATCTCATCTTTACTTTACTTTCTTCTGTTCTTTTTTTCTATGCACTGCTTCTATATCAATTTCCTTACGACAAGTTTTCACCTGAGTATTGTACCTCATTCCTAATGTAAAGCTACTGTTATTGCACTTGTTTATACTTTATCTCAACAATTTCATGTTACTCCAAATATTGTTCTCTATTTTAAATAGGAAAAACAGTTTGTACTGCTGCCTATAATCGTTAAATAAATAAATAAATATTTTTGTTTCATATTTTCAACTAAAATGTCGCGCCTCTGACTCGATATAAGAATAAAAAAAGATATAAGTGTTCTAATTAAGCTTAGATAAGATACAAATGAGATTAAATAAGATATTACTAAACTTATCTTTGATTGAACACCACATTCGCATAGGTATCCTGCCTCATGCGAATTTTCTTATTGTAACATACTTTAACCACCTGCGATCTCTCGAACCAACACGCAGCATTTTGATTATTTCGAATGTTGCTCCCTTTTTAAAGGCTGCTGACGCAGACGTGTGCTTCGTACTATATGGCGTAAACTCTTTGCTAATCCCAGCCTCCACCAGAGTGACCCAAATCTACCGACTGATGGAATTTGTTTTAGCAGGACAGTGGGGTTTATCAACTGTTAATAATAAAGTATCACAGTTTCCCTTGAGGGATCGATTGTTGACATACGTCGATCGTTGACGCGATACATATTTTTGAATTATCAACAAAATATGGGAACTCCAGCAACGATCGATAAGTCCCAGGTCGAGAGGTCTTCATCCTGTTTGTTATTCGTATCTTATAGCCTTTCTCTGATTTTTTCATATTTGACAGTTTAATGAGAGTAAAAGTCTGAAATCTTTGTACCAAGCCTCACACTAGCAAAGTCACAAGTCGTTGTGTCAAACTTTTAAGATCTAACTGGTCTAGGGGAAACCATTCGCTTACCCATGTACAAATTGCCAACGTTGTGCGAAAATGAATAATCAGTTCTACGTCGTTGGCTGCCAACGTCGGCAAGCCATTGTTGTACCAACATTGGATTATTTTTGCGACCAGATTTGTTTAAAATTCGATGGTCCAATGTTCGAAGTCAATGATGATTCAACTAGCGTCCAATATAGGAACAACTTTTGCAAGACTTAAATTTCCAAAAATAATGGCATTCGTCTTTTATCCAAAGTTGAAAATTAATTTAAACCATATTGAACCAACGTTGGCTGGCGGAGATGAAAGGGCGTTTTATCCCAATGATATACCAGCATTGGGCCAGATGTAAATCTGTAAATTTACTGGGTCTGTTTTTATTTTTCTAAAAGTTTTTTAAATTAATGCGAATGGGGGGAAAGTCCAAAAGCAAGATACTGAACCCCAGTCTTAGGTAAAAGCATCGACGGCTATGACTTCTGGGTCTTTTTTTCATGAATAAAACCTTTTGCATTTTTTTGTTTAATCTGGATGCGAACAAGTCGATTGATGGTTGACCCAAGATCTTAGTAATTCGAGCGAAAGCTGGATCTTTGTTATCCAGGGACCATTCACCGTCGATGTTTTTTACCAGAGACTCTGCGTCCGCCTCTTTATTCTCGGCCGATCTTATGTAAGATGCGTGGATCCAAATGTCTCTGGCCTCGCACCATTGCCAGATATTTTTTGCTACAGCATGCAGGTGGGGGTATTGCACCCCACCCATCTTATTAATATAAGCTATGGCTGAGGTGTTGTTTACCCTTAGGAGGATCTCACATGATCTCTAATTGGACGCGAAACATTTTAATCCCAGACCAATTACCATGAGCTCTAGATGATTTATGTGCAGTTTGTTTTCGGATTCCGACCAGAAACCATGAGTCCTTTCTCCTTCACAGTATGCACCCCATCCAGTCATGGACGCATTCGTGAATTTAATCCTGACGTATGTTTCTAATCGGGTTTCTTGCTGCCTGGATATTCTGGCGCTACCATCTAAAAGTGGGTTAAATCCAACCTGGCAAAGACATTAAAGCATTAAAATTTTAGTCCTGTGATAAAAGAGACAAAAATCTTAAACATTCGAATTCTTTTGTATAAAACGACCGTATTTCACCGCCGGGCAGCACAAGCCAAGGAGACCAATGAAACTTGCCCACTATCTAATCCTACCTTCGTTCATTTTTTTGAAGATAGATAAGATTTGTAAAACTTTAGTCACTTTCTCCCTAGGGAGCTCTATACGCATGTTTATCGAGTCATAAATCATTCCCAAAAATTCCCTTTTTTGGCTGTGATAAAGTTGACCCTTTTTCACGTTGATTATGAAGCCTAGTTTCTCAAGTAAAATTATTGAAGTGTTCATGTTTTCTTCACAACTTTCAAATGTCTCCCCAAACAAAGTATATCGTCCAGTTATATAACCGATCTAAAACCACGATTTCGTAAAGTTCGCATGGTTTATGTAAGGTTCATAAACTTAGTGAATATAAATGATGTCACATTTAATCCGAAGGGCAAACAGATGAACTCATATAATACACCCTCAAAGATAAATCGGAGGTAGCACGCACTTTCATCCGAAACCGGTACTTGAAAACAGGCGTTTTTCAAATCTATGATAACCATAAAGTTGCCCCGAATAGATGTTCGCTACTTTCCGATCGTTTTTCATTTTAAAATGTTTTGTTTTTATATATTCATTTAATCTTTTTAAATTAAGAACGAATCTGAAATTTCCATTTGATTTCATTACTAAAAAATAGGATGATACGAATTCATGAGTCGAAGGACGACATGGTCGTATGGCGCCTAAAACTCGGAGCTCCTTCATGGTATTTCTCACATCTGACAGTATCTGTGAGCCTTGAAGAATCGGTGCAGTAGGGATCGAGTCCCCTTGAACAGGTTCTTTTTCGAACTCGACAACAAACCCTTTCATACAATTCAAAATAAACCTATCCATCGTGATCGAGGACCACTCCGGAAAATGATTTTTGAGGCAACCTGCTAAATATTTTACTTCTACTTCTGAGTCTTGTTGGTCGTGTTTTGACCCTCCTTCTTGGGCTTGGATTGTTCTCTCTAGGGCTTCCTCTGGTCTCTCGGTTTGAAGACCTGACACAAGAGTCCTCCTCTCGACGACTGGCCCAGGAATCTGAATCCAAATCTCGCGTGCGCATCTGGATCAATCAGATGTGCTCCCTAAGTTTTAACATATTTTGAGTTGAAAACTAAATAAATCAATTTTGACCACTGAACGACTCCACACTTCCAACAACGGAGATCCTGGAAACCCTTGATTTATCAACGGATTTTAAATACCACCGACTAGAAAAGATATTAACTTGAGCAACCGGTAAGGTAACCTCAAAACAGTGATATTTATACCGAACTGTGGCTAGCTCGAGAGAGCAGCAGATGTCCATCCTCTTATAACCACAAGGGTTACAAAAATTTCTACTATACATCCAGGCACTTTCTTCACAAATCCTGGACCATTCATCTCATTACATGGCACATTGGAGTACGCATATCCGTGAGCACTAACACAAAGACACCCTTTTGTTAGTGACACTCACACCACAACATATAGCCTGTTCCATAAACTACTGCCACAAGATGAAGCGCAACAGCTCTAAATCTGAAGCTCACTCCTCAACCAAAAACTGGCGGGAAAATTCAAATGTCATTATCGATTGTGATACACTAGATCAAACCATGAAAAACCTTAGTATTACAGATATCTCAATGAGAGAACTTTCGATTGCCTCCATTGACCCTGCTTTTGCCCAATAACAAGTAAAACTTCCTGATGTTACAGACTCTGCCAGCCTCAATGTGATGTTGCAGGCCATCATTGAGCAAAATAAACAAACGAATCGGAATATCACGGTCTCTGTTCAAAGTCTCGGAAAGCAGATGAGAAATACAAAAGAGGAATTGATGAAACTACAAGATACAAATAAAGCTTACTTATCCCAAAAAATTGAAAATCTTTCCTCAAAGGTAGACAAATGTCTGGAAAGTCAATCAATCCTAAAAGCTTGCTACACCGAAATGGAAACGACCCAGACCAAACTGATATGCGAAATAAACAACTTGAAGGCATCACATATGAGTACCAAATCAGAGCTATCTGCTGAGATTGAAGAGAGACACAAGCGCTCCGAGAATATCCTAATTCTGGGATGTGCGGAATCCACCGAGGATAACCAATTGTCCACTGAAAAAACCAAAGTTATTGACATTTTAACTGCTATCCACCGGAATATTACAGACGGTGAGGTATCATTTTTTCATCGTTTGGGGAAGAAAGACCCTTCGAAGGCCAGACCGTTGAAAGTGATTCTAACTACCCCAGAGCGTGCACTCACCATTATTAAGAAGGCCAAAAAATCAGCCCCAGCAAATATAAAGATAGTTTGCGACCAAACACCTTCCCAACAAAAAGAACTGGCTTCACTGTGACAAGAACTTATCCAACGCCAAAAAGATGACCCAGACCTCACAATCCGCTACATAAATTGCTTCCCGAGAATAACAAAGTCGAAAACAACGAGGCCTCCGGGAAACGCCCTCAGGCAGTAGTAACACAAACTCAACCACCTTCTATCTTCTATACAAACACAGCTTCTCTACTGGCAAAATTTGATAATTTACTAATTGAAATAACACACCTCGACCCAACCTTCATAGCATTAACCGAAACCTGGCTCCATGAAGACATCCCAGATGGCTCCATCAAAAACCCTGAGTACACTGTATACCGCCGTGATCGGCCTGACAGAAAAACTCATGGCGGAGTGGCCATCTATGTGAAAGACCATATCCAAAACTTGCCCATCTCTGTCAAAACCCTCAACCACCTGATGCACTTGGATATAGAAAGCATATGGCTTGATATTGCAATAGGCATGATTTTATTTACGCGTGTATTTACAAACCACCACACCAAGCTACCTCTTCGTCACTACCATCAGACCTGATACTTTACGACGCCCTGAGAAGATCCAGTGAGAGTACCAACACCCTCATTATACTTGGAGATTTTAACCTGCCAACACTGTCATGATCTGACGGCATACCATCATCGGGAAGAGGCGCTCTCGAAGAGGACTTCAAAGATGCATTAAACGACACAAACCTGATCCAGCTGATTTCGTCTCCTACGCGTTATTGTAGAAATGACCGTCCATCACTCTTAGATCTCCTCCTCACAAATGAGCCAGACTTCATCACACCGCCTGTCCTCCACGCACCGTTAGGTCGTAGTGACCATGTAGTTATCACAGCCCAACTACAGTGTGACCTCCAAAGAGCTACACCCCCACCTCTGATAAAACGAATTAACTTTTGCAATAGTACATTACGCAACTAGGGACGAAAGTAGGTCTTTCCCGGGATGCCTACTTCGTACTCCCATGTTGCGTACGATACTTTTTGCAACAAATGCGTTTTGTGCTCCCAAACTCGGAAATCCCGCGAAACGGGAAATACCGCGAAGCGGGAAAGTCCACGAAGCGGAAAACCCCGCGAAGCGGGTAGGGGGTCCAGGGGGCGGAGCCCCCGGTGGGGGTTTCAGGGGGCGAACCCCCCTGATTAACACATAAAATAATATTATTTTTTAAATTAAAATGAAATTTAAATGATAATAGAAACATATTCTATTATCTGTGATAAGTGCCAATTCTGTGTCCCTGAAATATAAAAAACATGAAACATAACCTGTCTTCTTGTAGTGGCGCTGAAAAGTGCCGATTTTTTTAGTTTAAAATTTTTTTTAGGCCGTGCAGTAAGTTTTGCATTTGTTTTGCAAAACTTTCGGGGAGATGATCTTCGCCGTATTCCTCACCACTTCTCGGTGCTCGACTGGTTTTCTCGTCAGCTTCTTCTTTTCCTGCGTCGGCACGTTCGCTGGGTGGAACTGAAATTGTTCCGGTCTCGCTGGTGGAGTGATGATAGTTGGTGCCGTCGCGTTCCGGATCTCGTTAGTGGCCTCGATGCAGACTTTCGGGAGTCTGTTTTCCTCATTGCTGGTTGTCCTTGGCTTCTTCTGTCCTTGGCTTCTTCTGTCCTTGTCCTTGGTTTATAGTTCTTCTTTTCTTCTGGCCTTCTTCTTTTTTATTCTGGCCTTCTTCTTTTTTCCTCCTCCGTTCGGCTTTCCCAGCTCGTGACCTGGTCATTGCTCTGGTTGATTTCTCTCTAGAGGATCGGTGTGCACCGTTCACCTGCTAGCGAGAAAGTGATGCCAGTGGCTCTGGCGCGCTCTCTACGCAGTAGAGCAGCTAATCAGAGCGTACTCGCGCTCTATTGGTGCGCTGTGCCACGCTTGGGGGGCTATATAAGAGAGCACGCCAGAGCCACTGGCATCATTTTCTCGCTAGCAGGTGATCGGTGCACACCGATCCTCTAGAGAGCTTTCTACGTTAGCCAAAGGAAAATTCAATTAGAAGAATTATTGAAATTTCCTGTTAACTTCAAAATTCCTTAATGGATGATCTCCGCGACGACGATATTCCGGTAGAAGTCCTTGAAGCTGCTGCTGCAGTAGAAGAGGAACTTTTACCGGATAAATCGAGCGAACGGTATAAACAAACATACGACGCGTTTAAATCGTGGGCTAATAACAAAGCCGTTTTTTTACCGGTTCTTTTAGCATATTTTAACGAATTAGCGCAATCTCTACTTCCTTCGACATTGTGGTCGCGTTATTCAATGCTCAAATCAACATTAAATTTAAATGATAAAGTCGATATTGGGAAATATTCGAAATTAATCGCATTTTTGAAAAAAAAAAATCGGTCGGTTTTACTAGTAAGAAGTCGGCAGTATTTTCAGGGGACGAAATTCGAAAATTTTTTTTAGAAGCTCCGGATGATAAATATTTAGCTTACAAAGTCGTTGCAATATTCGATATTTGCGGTGCGTGTAGGTTAGACGAACTGACAAACATTACGGTTGACAATGTTAAAGATCATAACGTTGTTTACATTGTCAACATTCCGAATACTAAAACGCACGTGCCGCGAACTTTTACTATCGGCGAAAATTTTTATCGGATTGTTAAGAAATACATTGACTTAAGACCGTCTAATTCTCTAACTAATCGGTTATTTTTAACTTCTCATCACGGTAAATGTACAATTCAAAATATGGGAAAAAATAAAATCACATCGATGTCCAAAGACATAGCCGAGTTCCTTCATTTGCCAAATTCACCGGTCATTGTTTTCGAAGAACGTCGGCTACTTTGCTTGTAGATTCAGGCGCGGATATAACAACTTTAAAACGACATGGTGCGTGGAAATCGGATAAAGTCGCGGAAGGTTACATACAAGATTCGATCGGGAATAAACAACGCATAGAAAAGCGAATCGCGACTATGATTGATCTTCCATCGTCAGCAATTCCGAAAAAACCGCGATTAGAAGACCCAAAAATCGTCGACTGTCATCCACAACCGAGTACATCAAATTTTCCGAATCCCAACATAACCATCTCATTTGAAAATCGCGAGCGGATCATTGAAATTCCAAGTAACACTCCTTTTACAGTTACATTTGATAACTGCTCTCACTTGAAAATTAATTTTTCTAATTAATTTTTTCCTTTAGCTAACAAAATCGGCACTTTTCAGAGCCATCTATCGGCCCCTTTCGGGGCCACCAATACGTTTCAAGAAGAATATGTTTCTTATATTTATTAAATTGGCACTTTTCAGAGCCACCAATCGGTCCTTTTCAGGATCATCAATGTTTTTTAACAAAAAATATATTGCGAATGTTATTGTTGCACGGAAATAAATTCCCGTGCAAGTAGTTCGGAATTGCTCACTTTCGACATGATTTTCGAAATACACCTCAGTACCTATTATACCTGGATAAACCACCTCTTGGAAGCCGTTGAAAAATCTACGCTACAAACAAAACGTCAAACTGGGAAGCTCCTCCTTAATAAACCTTGGCTGACAAAAACTATTATTACAGAAATAAAAAAGAAAAAACGAAAATGGTCAAATTATACACGAACCCATTCATTAACAACCTATCACTACTATCGCTAACAGAGAAACAAAGTAACAAACATGATACGACGCGCAAGACAACAATATAAAATAAACCTGGTGGAGACGGGAGGCCGCCCCTTCTACAGATATTTAGACTCGTCAACTTCCAACACACAAGCCCTACCAAATTCAATCCAGACGGATACTACAACTCTGACGGACACCCAGGATATCGCGGATGCGTTCTCCCAACAATTTGTACAAGTTTTCTCCCCTACATACACTTCACAATTGACGAAATAACAAAATTGTTGCTATCTAAAGATAGATCTTCCTCGGCTGGCCCGGACAGAATACCTGACATCTGGTTGAAGGAGACCGCTACGACGATGGCGCCACACCTATTTCATCTATTCAGGACGTCCCTCGATACTGGTATCTTATCGTCAGCTTGGCGTCACGCCATAGTTACACCAATTTACAAAAAAGGGAAACGAAACTGTACGGCTAACTACCGACCGATTAGCCTGACGAGCACAATCTGTAAAACGCTCGAAAAGCTAATCGCAAACGCCATACTACAATTTGCATTGAGGACACACCGGATACCTCCTACGCAGCACGGCTTTATTCCAGGCCGCTCAGTGACTACGAACATGCTCCAATGCCCTATAGATGTCGCCTACTTGGACTTCTCGAAGGCTTTCGATAGGGTCCCCCATGAAAGACTCTTTCTAAAACTTCACCATCATGGCATTACAGGAAAACTACTCGAGTGGATAACAAACTACCTCTCGGCTCGTACATTCCAGACAAAAATTGGCACTACTTTATCGAAGCAACAACAGGCTCCCAGCGGCGTTCCACAAGGCTCAGTGCTGGGACCTATTCTGTTTGTTCTATACACGGCCGATCTCCATCTCAACACCATCTGCGGGAATCAAACTTTTGCCGACGATACAAAAATCTATGCCAATCCAAAAACACAGGCGCATGAGCTGCAGCACGACTTGAACGAGATTACTCGATGGTCAAAAATGCGGCTCATACCCCTGAATGCTGCAAAATGTACTATACTTCACCTGGGAAAACAACACCAACATCACATCTACCACATAGACGGCATCCAGCTTGCACCGGTCACAACCCAGTTTGACCTAGGTATAACTATCATGAGCAACTTGAAATGGGACGTGCAGATAAGCACAGTTACGAGAAATGCAAACTTCCTCCTCTATCGTATACGGAGAGTGTATATCCTGGCCTCCGTACCTAGCCTCGAAAATATGTTTCTGATTGCTCCAGCACAACATCTTCGTGGCCATCAAAAGAAATTGAGAGTTGGCAGATGTACACACCTCCCGAGACAAAACTTCCTGGCAAATAGAGCAGTCAGAAACTGGAATGGTTTGCCAGAGGAAATGGTAAACGCCCCAGATCTCCTACTAAAGTCACGCTGAACTCGAGCCCACACCCATGGAAACCAAATTAATCTAGCAACTGCTACCAAATGAAACTAAATGCAACTGCTACTTGTACATTACAGTCCATACTAGTGATTTAAAAATGATATAAATGTCGTTCAAAGATTGTGATACTATTATTGTGATTTGAATAATAATGATGATAATTTAAACTAATATTCTATCTCGAAATTATATATATTAGGTATTAACAGTTTATACTGCAGCCTTATAATAAATAAATAAATAAATAAAAAAAACTGGTTTAGGTAATTATAATTCGTGAAAACGAAAGATTACTAACAACACATGTGATGCAATCACGCACAACAAACGTTATGAAGGGTGCAATTGCGCGGGAAGCAGTCGATGCCCTTCTTTCTTTTACTATCAACATTGTGGTGACATCTGCCCGGCTAGCGGTACTACTGAGTGTTCCATCGTCTCGAACGAGACTTATGATATAAACACTATTCATGAAGAATTAGTTGTTCATTTAGTTATTTTCTCGAATCGACATGTTTTCAGACTTACAACACATAAAATAAAAGTGAAAGTATTGTAGCACAGTTTTACAAATTGTATAAAATAGAGTTTTTACCAAAATTTTTATATTTTGATGATTAAATATTTTTCATTTCATCTACCATAAAATGTATAAAATGGAAAAATTAATTTGAAAAGTCATTCATAAATGTTTAGAAATAAACAGAAATAAATATTAACGCGATACAATTTGAAACAATTTAGAAACCATAGGGCTAGATTTTCATAACTCTGTTATGAATGCAGATCTGAAAATGAACTATTTCTACATAATTCAAAGTACTAGAACTTAGAGGGCACGTAGAATAATCAGTTATGTTTAAAAGTTGTATTAAAATTTATTTATCATACAATATCGTGAAAAATTTTTCTATTAACGATATAATTACATATATTATTTTCATTTGTATTTCTTCATTTCATAATAATAAAATACTGCAATTATGATATAAATTTATAATTGGACTTCATTTTTCAAAAATAATTTTTTACATGCATCTCTTGGTGGAAAAAAATGTATGATTTTTTAAGTAAATTCTAATCTCGACAGTGAAGCTCATCTGATCCATCTCCACAATCGTCCACTCCGTTGCATTTCGATGCCTTTTCAATACATCGACCATTTCTGAAAGAACAAAAAGTTATAATTTCATGTTTCATAACAGATATTGTAAGTCACAAATTGTTTTCTTACTGGCAAGTATATTCCTGCTTATTGCACTTTCCACGGCATCCTTGAGGTTCATCGGAACCGTCCTGACAATCTTGAAGACCATCACAGAAATGTGTTAACAAAATGCATTGTCCATCCCGACAAGTGTACTGATCTGAAGATGGACAAGCTAGAAATTCCAAGTTATTAATTTCATTTAAAAATGATGATTTCAAAGAATCATCTAAGGTGAACGTCGATTGAAGGTGTGTAAAATATTCTTGTTTAAGTTGTTTTTTATTATGAATTGTCTTGTGAATTATCTGCGTGATAAGTACAATTAAACAGTTATTAGTGTTTTAGAATAGAGATATTCAAAGCATGCAAATAAAATGCTACGATATACTCACAAAAACCAATAGGACCTACAAAAGAAAACAGAAAGTTTGAAAGATCTACTTAGCGAAACGTAAACCTGATAGTTAACCACCACCAGAGCTAATTTTACAAAAATTATAAAAACTAAATTACATCAAATGCTAAACTTAATGATTTCCTATAATGAATATGAAAACCAAAACCTTTATACTACAGTAATTTGAGTGGGATACAAAAGTAACTAGAAATAAAATAATATCCTTCTTCTTCTAAAGAAGCTCATTTGATAATCGCACTTCGAGAAAAAAGAAAAATAGAGACGAAATATAAAATTAATAATGAATTGAGATAAGATAGATATCAAAAGAATAATAGCAGTACAAACCAGGAGTGCAGTTGAGTTCGTCGGTTGCATCCCAACAATCAATTTTCCCGTCACATTTTTTCTCTATTGATAGGCAGGAAGTATTGTTGCCACATTGGAAGTGAGTCTGGAGATCACAATCTAAAATTGCATTCATAATGTAAATAATGATTATGTAAATTTCTCTAATTACACGAATGATCAAATATATATTATTCTTTTCAAATTGAAAACAAAGCGTAGAATAAAAATAACTTTTTTTTCTATGAAAAAAAATAAATAAAATAAATAATAATAATAGTAATAATAATAAGAACCAAATTTCGCATTTATTATATGCATTGGTTGTATTGCATAACTGAAACATAAGATGAACCAAAATATGAAACCAATAATGGACAATAAGAGAAGCACGTGTCTGTAACGGGCAGCCTAACTGTTCGGTACTTAGTAAACTATGAATCTGCATTTTCTAATAACAGTTTGTCAAATACCTCTGATGCTTATCCAGCCTATTTATATATCGCTTATTTTTGTGTATTATCTTGATAATTTTTCCTTGACGTACCACTGTTTATCATTTTGTCGCGAGTATATAACTATTTCTAACGCAGAGAGAATTTAACAGAGCACGACCAAGGGCAGTACGGCGAATGGTGCATTATTCCACTACTGTAATTTAATACTTGTTGTTGATGGTTGTGAAATTTCACGAAAAAAAAATGCACTATCAATTGCTCCATTTAGTAATCCGTACGTAGGATAGTGAAAAATTATCCTTGAACTGGTGGCAACGATACTTCTCCGAAGAGAAATATAATTTGATTAAAAAAATGTTATTTTTTAATTATTTCTATTTTGTGAAAAGAGCGGAAACTGATCATTCAGGTCGAATGGATAATAATTTTAAATCATTTTATATCATGGCTTGGTGGATTTGATTATTTTGAGAATGATGACTCTTTAGCAGACATATGCAAAGTTGAGACAACTTGAGGCTCGTTAAAAAACGGATGACATATAGTTTAGTTAAAAAGTATTGCTCGATCGATTGGTGCACAGTCGGTGTTGGGGATCAACAGATTATATAGTCGTAAAAGTAACGGCTATAATAACAAAGAAATAACTCGCTTACCACAATTGAATTCATCCGAGTGGTCATAGCAGTTCATGTGTCCGTCGCAACGCTTGGCCAAAGGGATACATAAAGTATTTGAACACGTCCATTCATCATCCAGACAGTTATGCCCAACATTCGTACACCTGGAGTATCATTAAAATTGTTTGAATTTCGCATTTATTTGCATTTGCGTGCCAATGAATGAATTAATTAATCAATGAATGAATGAATGAAAGCGATTAAAGTTTAAATAAAAATAGGTGTACCTAAATGCATTGAAATCAAGCCGATGGCACTTTTGCTTGTTGATTGTGCAAAGACCGGCACAGCCAGTAGGATCGCGTGGATCAAGTCCTCGTCTGCAAGTAGGGACATGCTCCTCGACGAGCGCGACACAAACCTCGCCATCGACGCAATCGTCGCAGTAACGAGTGGCGTTGAGATGCACCAGCGGTGGTACTATTGTCGTCTGAGTTTCGGATTCAGATTCTGATTGCGAGGTGAGGGTCGTTTGCGCAAAAAGCAGGTTAACGTTGAGGAGTGCCTCTACGGGCGTCGTCGCATCTATTGGCAAGAGCGTTTCGCTCGACGAGTTGAGCCTGTCCAACAACAAGACAGGGCCGGATGTGCTATTGCCGGACATGGATGTGTTTCGTGCCGACGACCTTAGGTACTGCTGAATGATTTGAAGCTTCTCTGGCTCTGAAAATAAACTCAAATACATTTATTTGTGTTATACGATCCCGGCGTTCACGATGCGTCACACTGGCAATAATAATTCACCGTCAACTAATTTGAAAACTGACAAATACTACCAAAATTAAACAATATCAATCATAAGATTTTATGTGATAAGCAAAATCTTGATAATGATGAAGTAAATACAGTTGAGCATCTATTCTGTTCTGTATAGTGTCTTTTCAATAATAATTTACCGAATTTTTTGTGCGAATTTTATTGCGACCAGTTTCATTATATGCAAAAATACGAGCCAACAAAAATTGCACCGTTGAATATAAAAAGACGCGGACTGCTGTGTTATTATTGCAAGCGTATCCCGGCCGACCAATATTGATACAAGGATAAAAGGAAGGCGAAAGAACGACGCGAATAAGAGGAAAAAAACTGAAGAAGAAAAATGTATCGGGATAATAAAGTTTCGTTTACGATTTGCGCGTAAGATTTAAGATATTATGGCGTTACAAACGAGCGCGTGGAGAAAAGGGAATGAAAGAAACGACAGTGCGCGAAATTGCAAACAGAACAAAAAATGACGATTTCGGGGCATCCTTGCAGGTTAGCGTTTATTTTGCATCTCGTGGTCATAATTCATTGGCCACTGTCACACACTATACGAGTTGGTTTAACTTGCACATATATGTACCCTGTATATATTATTCTTATTGAATATATCGCTCAAAAAACGAATCAAGACATTTTTCAACGTTCAACGATTTTGAATAATGACTTGTACAAACTGATCAAACCTTTTTATTCAAATGATAACAGCCTCAGTCACAGATCAAATTATATGCAAATTACATTAATCTCTTGCACATTTTGCAGTTCTCTCATATATAATGCCTTGTTGGCGGCTTACTCGTCGTTTAAATTTATTAATAGATCAACCAATTCTAAAAACAACAGCATGCAACCAATTAAACTTATATCTGACAAATATAGTTTTTGATGCATATTTCAAAATTGTGATTCCATCAGCGAGTAATTAAACAAATTGTGAATGCTTTCGGAGTGACAGAGCATTCGTGGCTTAACCATAACGATTTATTACCGAACCGGTATTCTAATGTAAAAAAATCTTATGAGTTATGGTCTCACGTATAGGTGTATATCTATGTGTATGTACTTGTAGCAAACAAGTGAGCTGACCAGGATGCGTGGTATGCATCGACACGCTTCAAGGTGTTCTATGTGACGCCTTCGGTGGTCCACCAATGTCATTAACAATTTTCAAATTTAACGTTAATGTTATATATAATAAAAACAATTAAAAAAACGGAATTGCTTGATATTAACATATAATATAATCACAGGTAATTTCGTTTTTTTCTGAAATTTTTAAGTTTACCTGGACATTTTGCGTCTTAACAAAAGGTGCAAAATTTATTCTCAAAGAGTGATTAAAAGGCTCATTTTGATTGAAAAAAAATGTATAGAAATGGAAAATCAGTTACGTTGGCAAGATAATTTGAAATAATGCTGTTCAAAGTGATAGCAATATTATCGGTGGTGATATCTCGATAAATGTTTTGCAGTCCCACGGTCACATCATTATATATTGCAAATCAGCGCAAATCGTGAACTGTATCAGTGCTCGAGGTTTCCAAGCTCCTCTATAAATGTCGTAATCCAGTTGGGGCCCCAGACAAATAACGAGATGCGCGAAATCGAATTTGAACATATAAACGCAACTCACCGAACTTAATTGGTGAGAATTGGTCGCCGGTTCTCACAGTTTTAATGAACCATTCGTTTTTCTGCCGTGCATTTTTTTCTCCCGCCGTTTTTATAAATCAAGATATTTATATTCTATTCGAACGTCCTGCATGCTTGTCGTCGGCGTAACCACAGTATAAATATACCTATAAGTATTCAACTTGCTCATTGAACCAGACGCTGTTTATTTACGTATTAAAAATAAAACTCCAATTTAACAATTTTAAAATATTATAAAATTGAATGTTAACTTACCAAATACAATATACAAAGCTATTCCGCCAATTCCCAAAAGGGCCAAAATCACGATTAGGAGGAGGACGATTGATCTGGTACAACCGGATCCGTCGAGAGGATGTGCTAAATGTAGAGTCCATCCGTGTCGGTTTTTTTGCAGCCGCGCTGGATGAGGCGGTGGTTCCCCTCTCACACTGCGCCGAAGATTAACCCTATTTTGCGATGATGGAGTGTGTACTCGCACCGGGAGGGAATAGGCCCTCTGCATTATAAACAAATTCCAATTATCATCTTTCACACGAACATGAAACATCGTCATTATATTGTTATAATATGTACTTATTCCAACAGTTTCATATAAATTTTAATTAGTCATCATTAATGTATCAAATACGATAGAAGTCAAAGGAGAGAGAGAAAGAGACTAAAAACGCATAAGCAGTTGAACAAAAAGATACTTAATAGCTTGTTTTCAAACAAGTTGAAAGTTACATGACGTAAAAGAGATAGAAACCATAAAAGGTTGCGCTTGGTTTTTGTTTTTTCGTTCAACGAGGCATCATTTTTTTAAACAACGCATGGAATAACGTCAATCCCTCGCTTTTATTTTCTACTTATATATTCTGATTTATCTCAAGGTCAGCCATCGATAAAACATTCTTTGTGGTTACAAAGGATCGTGATAGGCTTTCTATTTTGTTAGCGTTGCGCCAAAAAAACTACTTTGTAGTTTTGTTTTTCACCGTCTGCTTAAATTAAATTCAAAATGAACAAGTGGCGCGTCAACGCGTGACATATGCTCTCAAGCCACTCACCAAAACGTGATTTCAGGAACATCGAGGATTTACCAGTTCTGGCCTATTCATAGCCTAATTAATTATTTTGCTTCTGTTTTTTATTTATTTATTATTGTAACTCAACGAAATTTTACTCATATGGCAAAAACAAATTTGCATGTATATACTGGTTCAAATAAAAAAATCCAACACTTTACATGTATTTCTTATGGGAGCTGTTGCGTTTTTTATTTGGACCAGTGTATAATAATTATCTATTCGATGAAATTTTATTTGATTATTTTCAATAAGATATCTTTATATTTCAATTTTTATCAGGTTTTGCTTTTAATTTAATTGTCTTGATCGGTCTACCACGAAATCATGTATGGACTTTTCTAGTTATTTATTTATTTATTCATAATATGGCAGCAGCTAAAAGCTGTTAGTACATATATCATATCAACATTAATAGTGTACACATCTCAGTTTGAAACAATT
>JAQQRF010001046.1:0-19069 GCA_030523145.1 Trissolcus brochymenae
TTCTTTAGAACAAGTCTCTAAAAAATTAGCATTACTATTAGCCTTAGCAACAGGTCAAAGACTGCAAACTCTTGCTCTCATAAAATTGTCTCAAACTTCAATTAAAGAAAACAAAATTATTATCAAAATTCCAGACAAAATTAAAACGTCGGCTCCAGGCCGCTCACAACCTCTTTTTTACTTTTCAAAATTCACTGATAATGAAAATGTTTTTATTTATAAATATATTGTATAAATTGTATTTATACAATAATTAAGTATTACATCAATGTAACTAAAGATCCGACCCAAAGACTGCGATGCTCTGTTCATATCGTATATCAAACCATTTAAGGCTGTAACTTCGCAAACGATAAGTAGATGGATAAATAACGCGTTAACAATGTGCGGCATCAACATGGACAAGTTCACGTCTTACAGCACTCGACACGCGGCTACATCCTCAGCAGCACGTAAAGGGGTTCAAATCGATTTAATTAAAAAAGCGGCGGGGTGGACCGGTCAATCGCGAGTCTTCGCACAATTTTATAATCGTCCTATTGTTAGTGCGGAAGACTTTACTACTAGCGTTCTTTTATCTTAAGCCATTGCAAGTAGTTGGATTCAAAATAATAATAAATCAATAAAAAATTAAACTTGAGTGGTTAATTGTAACAACAATAACCATAGAGCGAGGTGACCAAGTGAAGTTCGTTTATAATTATGCTCTTATCTTGTCCGGATGTACTTCCCTACCCTAATAAAAATATCAACCCTCCCACACATCTAACGATTCGCTCTAATTCTTTGAAATAATGACAGTTCCCGTGACAGATTCAATAACATGAAGTAGCCGATATTCAAATTTTTCATCCGGACGAGATAAGAGCATAATTATAATCGAACTTCACTTGGGTAAGTTCGTTTGATTAATTAATTTTATGACAAGAAGTATTATACATATTACATATCATTGAATTTGTTCCATATACACGATTGTTTTCATGAAACAATTTAGTAAGGAATTGGTCGAATGGTAGTTTGGGATTTTCAAGTGTTTTTGTGTGCTATATCTAGGTATGTTTTTGTGTGTGTTTATACAAGTGCTTACTAAAAAAATACTCTATTATATATCTTTCAGTTGGTTTGAAAATATGTTTCTTTTATTTTTTTTATACGTAATTTTTTTCAAGTAAGTATAAAAAAGTTATAGAAAAGAATTTTTTTTTTCTTATACAATTATTTTTTTGAAAGTATAATACTAAAAAATAAGTATTGTAGTTTCAAATTTAAATTCATGCGCGACGATGCTGCATAGTAAACGGCTGCGCCAATCGGATTACGCTAAGAATACGTCGGTATCAGTCTAATATCTGACATTTTTGGTATGTATCTTCTTGGTTATTTTTTTCCAAAGGAAAAAAAAGTATTACATTTGATTATTTTACTTTTAGTACACCACTGTGGAAATCGGATATGTCCATAGTTAAAGATGTATGCATCATTTTTGTTTGTCAATCTTTTTGCTATTTTTTTACATATATACAAAATTTATAACACAAAAAACTGAAGTGTTGTATCTTTCTGTTAAAAAAAAAACGAACGAATACTAATTTTATATGGAAAAGTCTCCGTAAAACATGATAAAAAGTAAAACAATCAAATGTAATTTTTTTTTCTTCAACAAAAAATAACTAAGAATGTACATATACTTTACAGAGGAAATAATATATTAAAACTATGTAGGTTTGTCATCGAAGTTAAGCGGACGTTATCAATACAGTCAAATTGGGTAGAAAAAATATTATAAATTAGTTCTTTGGTGATGATAAAAATTGTTGGTACAATCGTAATTTTCTGCTTGGGTAACTTCTTGTTACTGGTTTTGAATTCATAAAAGTTTAATATCACGCAACCAAAAGTTGTACAAATTTTATACTCATCTTTCTTTAAGAGAGGAAAAACTGCAATCGATTGCAATAATAAATTAGAAAAAGACGAGAGACTTATAAAGAAGCAGTTGATTTGATGGGCAAAATTTTGTTTACAGGTTGATACTGCAAACTAAATCACAATTCTTTAACATAACTACAAAACTCTGACGCAAATAGTACTATTGGAGGAAAACAAATTACCAATGTTCACATTAATTTGAGGAATTTCATGCGATCGGTGATGTACTTTGTGTCCACGCGTATCTCATCATCATGTGAAAAGATTGAAAAGATTTATCTTGTCAAAGCTTCGTCCCTTGACGAATCATCAAAGTTGGAGAATGTTCTGAAAAAGTCCGGTTGTTTTGAGCACGTGCTAATCTCTGACTATTTGCTACTGGATCAACCAATTAAGATTGAGTGCCAAATACAAAATTTACTTTAACATGGTCCACCATCACGTTGCGCAATTCGACTCGTCTGCAAGCTCCACAGATTCTAAAAGTCAGGGCAACCTAAAACATTATCATGAAAAAATTGCTTTTAACGATATAATACATGTCATTTTATAGAAAAAAATCTTACCTTGATTGCTAAAAAAATATCATCAGAAGCTTTTTGAAGAAATTCTTCAACATGTTCCGGCTCCAGAATGTTTGATTTTTCCGGACAATGATCTTTAAAGTGGTTCGACAAAAAAACTTCGGTGTAAGTGCTTTCTTTTAAATGGTTAAAATACGCAAGAAGAACAGTTTGATACACTTTTAACACTCTGTTATCTTGCATCCACTTTTGGAGGTTATGGTACATATTCCGAAATACCGGGATCTTAAATGGGCTGGAATCAATTTTCCTCGCGCTTTTTCTGCCAATGCAAGCACGTTCTCTGGCACTTCTTCTTCTATAGTGGTTTTCAATCACCTTCGAAATTGTCAACGATAAGACTCACTTTTCGACAAGACTGTACTTGTGCTGATTTGCGCAAAAGATTTTGTTTGAACTAGAATGGACCACCGTACGCAAAAAATCGTAGACTAAAGTGGAATAAATTTACCAACCTTCTCAATGGAATAAAGTTCCCAGCGCCATACCGTGGCGCTGAAGTCACTACGCGCAGTTTCATTTTAAACCTAAGAAAAAGACTCATGTCACTTTAATAGAAGAAGACGAAGTGATGACAAGTTGTCACTGTAAGTAGAATAAAAAGTATATTATTAAAAAAAGTGTAAAAAGTTTTATACAGATGTATTCTAAACATTCAAAACTGAAAGAATTCATTTTTGAGTTACTTCTTTATAGCTTCATTGACTCAAAAATTATGAGATTGAAATTATTTAATTGTCTCTTTGCACACTTTCGTTTATCAAATACTTGATGTAAAATACGTTACACATTAATCATAAAAAAGAAAATATTTCGATATATGTGTTAAACGAATGTCAATTATCATTATGACCGAATCATTAAAAAATCTTGATTTGTGAACTAATATATTAAAGTAAAAAAAAAATTAATTTTTACATTTTTTTATTTATAATTGTATTTAAAGTATAAACTCTTTTTATAAAGGCAATCTAAATATATATAATTGGTTTTGAATTGGTTTTGCGACCGTGAGTGCATCTTTAAAAACATACAACAACAAAATATATGAAAAAATAATCTTGATTATCTGGAATTGATATGTACAAAATAATTTTTGATGAAAAAGTGCAGTTACTTTATTAATGATATTTGAAAATATCTATAGATTTTCATGCCTTTTTAAATGTATTCATAGACATTGAGAAAATGTTAAATATGTGAAATTCGATTGGTTCATCATTTGTTTTTAATATTATTAAAAATATTTTACGTAATTTTGGGTGAACATTAAACCATTGTGTTTTTGATCTTTTGAATAAAATGTTTGATTAAAACAAATTTTGGAGTATGATTGACGTTAACAATATTATTGGTTTATATACTTACATTTCATTCCTAAAATTTTCACTAACATTGATTAGAAATTGGTATACATAAAAAATGATAAATAAATGAGCAAAATCTCTAAGACACCAAATAAGCATAGAAATGTTGAATCTGCAATTTTACACGGAAATTAAAAAACGAAAAGTTTTATTTGAATTTTATGAAAATAGAACTTACTTGTTCATGAAATCAGGTTTATATCCTAATTTAATTTCGTAAGTCAACAGAATAATAGTGAACTAAACAAGTTAACGCATTCATTTAATAAAAAAATATAATGTACTTGAAAAAATATGTTCACTATATGTTTACCCAAATAATGCTAATTGATATTCTTATTATGAAAGGTAAGACAATGCAAAGAAGTATATAAAAAATATACGTTTCATGAATTGTATTCTTATATCTGGACCATTTTAAACATTTCAAACAGATACATAAAGATTTTACGAACTTTATAAATATACAAAACCATATACGAACGCTCGTATTTCCTGACATTCTTTTGCCATTAAACGAAGAGTTTCTTGAAAAACTGTCGACTCATCTCCATAATAAGATATGAAACTTTTTATATTCATTAGTTCCTGAATTTTATTACTGAAACATTGAAAAATGAAAAAAACGTTCAATTCTAAACTTTCATTAAATTCAAACTCAATTTTTCGACTTTTTTTAATGATGTGAAACTTTTCCTAAGAAAAATTTGCTAAGTGGCGCATCAAAAAGTAAACCATTCAAGGAATATTTTATCATATTTTCTTTAGATAATTGAAATACAAAATTATAATAATTCTGAACAAATAAAACAAATCTAGTGGATATCTAGTGGATTTGGTTACTCTCAAATCTCTCACTGTGTAACTTGCTGAACATCTCAGAAGCAATGTCCCAGAACGCTTCAATAGGGCTTTTCGTTTGGAACTTTACGGGACTTTCTACCGATCCTGTATATAAATACATATAAAAAAGCACGCAAGGCATTAGTAGAAAATTAATCTTGTTGATTATGATATTTCTGTACTCATTTTACACTATCCTGCAATATACACATTAATTATAGAATTCAATATACTGTCACGTGGCGGGACTAATGAAGCTCAAGAGCTGTGGAGGATGGCCCGCTTATCTAATATGAAACTTCTCGGAGAGTTTTTTCAGAGTGTTGATATGAATACATTGCCAAGTTCAGTTTGATATTGTAACGAATCAATTTTCGAATTTGCAAATAAACAACATTCAAATGTCGACCGTTATCTTCTCCACGGAAATGAAAATCAATTACAATACCGAAATTTACCAAAATTATCCGAATAAACGCAGGATCGCCAGTCTCTGAAAATAGTTTAGACGACACCGTAACTTAACAACAATTTAACCGTATTTTAATTCCGAAAAACACTTTTTTTTCCGTGAAGCGAAATTAATTGTCCTATCTGACTAGAAAATTTCAGGTAAGCATAGCCTGTTTCACGGTTCAATAAGTTTCAATAAAATACACAAAAATTTCGGTTTATTCAACAAACAAAATATCAAATAAAATACACAAAATGACCAGAATTGGCATTCATTCGCAACGGAATTTTCTCATTACTAGAACCATAAAAATTACAAAATAAATACTAAACTCACAAAACCATATCAAAAACCGAACGGCAACTACGGCAGTTTCGTTACAATACATTTTCTTTCAAATGAACAAACTACAGTTTTCTTTCACGGCAATTTTGTACAACCTGTTACCAAAATTCGTTACTAAATTCAAAACCGTACCGCAAGAACGGAAAGATTGTCTACGTTACCAATCTTCTGACGCTTACAAATTATTCGCTACAATTCTTCACAATTAACCGAAAAATTGTCAAATCGTTACCAATTCTTTCGGGAAACTAATTACACGGCAAATTATCAAACTGTTACCAATTCCCCCGTGCCAAAGAATTTACAAAACCAAAAACGAAACTAAATTACGCCGGGGCCCTACAAGCGGCGTAGCAGCACAGTGAGCAATTTGAAAAATTTACGTTAATCCACACTCATCCAAACACATACCAAATAATTTTGGAACTCAAATTTCGCAACTACAATTCTGAAATAAAACGGAAGTTAACTATAAAACAAAAGTCGTGATGAAATTTACTTCTATTATCATGATCCAAAAACCGGAAGTCAAAATGACTCGAATTATCGCAGAACGGCAAGATATCGAGCATAAGTCTCGCAGAAGTTCGCAAAATTACAAAATCACTCAATCCAGAAAGCTCCGCAGTACGGAAAAACGTGAAAAAACTGCCCGTCCAGCGGCAGAAGCACGTTCGGCAGCACTTAACACTCACAGAACAACGACACTTGTTCTCTTGTTGTTTCCAACATCCGTACTTCATATAGCTAGCTTCAAAATTTTGGCTGCCTAGGAGCTTCTCCCCTCTCCTTCTCCCCCCTACTTGTATCTCTCGTCGACATCGCCGGGACTACTCGGGGACCGAAACCTCAGGGCGGGCAATGACTGTACCTGTATCAGTACCCTGAGGTCGATCTTCAAGATCTGTTCTCCCCTTCTCGAAATCCCCCTTCTGGAGACATCCTGCGGATGTCTCCAGGTCCAGATGACGGCAAGATATCACGGGTTACCGGTGGGCCTTGTCCGAAACGGCATATGGACATCCACTGGCAGTGGCACTCGGGGGTCGGTAACTCACACCTTCTGATTGCAGTCAGCATCCTCTGATACTCAATTTTCGTCTCAGGCAACAGATGGTCGTCGCCGATGTCCTCCCAACCGTTTGTCAATGTTGGGGGAAGTCATAGTGTTCCTGGGTGGAAGAGGTTTGATGCTCTTCGGCAGCAACCCCTTGGTGGTAATGGGGCTTCTCGTTCTGGGGACTGATGTTCCTGGAAGTCCCTCGTTGCGTGCTTAGTACCGCCGGGCGGGACTTGCATCTTTACAGCTAAACCCTGTAAATCACGGAAATCATAAAAAACTGAACAATAAAAAAAACAATACATAAAAGACTAAGCGACTATTTAAATAACAAAATACATCCTCATAATCTTTCCGAAATTAATTAAATAATACAAAATACAACCGCCGGATAAAATTGCCACTGCGCTTCGCTGCTCTGTACTGGCCCGCTACCGCTGACAATTCGTCCGCCACTTTTTAGACGGGCCCAAACAGCGTTACTCATATGATATATTTATAATATTAGCGAAAGAATTCAAATAAAGGCAAGACAAAAAAAATGAAACCAGCTTGAATACGGCCACTATCGTAAACATGCAGATTCCGATTGAAACAATCATTCTGCTCTGGAAATGTTCGATTTTATTCTCAAATTGAAGCTAATTTCTTGGAGCGTACTCAACAGCCAGGACGGAATCTCGTCCTCTAGTGACCACATCATCAGTGAACCTGGATCTGTGCTCGTTGATATGGACTAGGATCGATGAGGGGGCGAACACCTCGACAGTTATCTCCTTTACAAGGCGGAATATTTGGATGTGTTACCGTTGAAGAATGAATGGCACTTATTTTTTTTTTTGTGTTAATGAGGGTCTAAGAAAGAGGTTCGCTTTTTTTCAGAGGTGTGCCTAAGATCTAAAAATTTCCATTTTTATAGCTTGCTAAGTGACCGTTAATTTTGGATTTGCTCATATAACCGCTAAAAGGACTGTTTCTTCCTACTAATTTTTTTAGTTATTTTTAATTTTTTATTCAGTTTGTCATCGGAATGATTGTGTCGACACTGCTTGGCCTTCGTCTGTTAGTTTTGCTGTCTTCGACAAGTTTTCCTTTGATTTATATTTTGAATTTTATCATACGAATAACTTTTATGTAACGGTCACTGTTGTTTTCTCTGATTGTAACGTTTTAATTTTTTATTTTGGTCACTCAACGGAGGGCCACTTACAGTAGTATATTTTGATCCGATTTCAGTTTTACTCTCTTTATAAAGTTCATATTTTGTCAATGGCTAATTCAACTTTTGTTATGCTATGATTTGAAATAGTATTCATGATGACCATTCTTTTGCTCTCTTGATTTTGCTTATTTCTTGTAATTTCAATAAATCAGAAATTAGTCTCTCGGACGTATGAATTTTAATTATTTATTTTTTCTTTTGTTCACCGAATGTCAAATTCACACGGTTGTTTAGATCGACCATTATCATCAAAAAAATATAAATAAATTAGCATCCAATTTGATATTTTCATTATCTTGAGGAGAAGTTTGATGTGTCTTAGTAAGCTACCTTGACCACGTTGCAATACCTAGTTATCATAAATTTCATATATTGGAAATTTAATCTTTGTTAAAGGATTATAATACGTTTAAATTTGATACTGAATAGTGTTAAGCCATTTTCCGTGCACATCTGTGCAAGAAAACGTTTTTGCACAAAGAGAGCGGGATATGCTAATTTAAATAATTGTTAATTTTTCGAAAGTTGATTTTTAAAAAATGACCTTAGCAAAAAAATTCTTAAACTAGTAAACTTTATAAAAGTAAACAGCATCAAATCGCTCGATACATTTATTATTAATAGAATTATAATTTTTCCTTGTGCACCTAAAAACTAAGAAAAATGCAAACTCAGATGAAGTTTTAGAATTGAATTTTAAATTGTAAATAATGAATAATTTATAAAAAAATATTATTTCAATACGTGATATGGGTTAGCGAAACTATCCGGTCCAAATCCTCCCCAACTTATCATTTCCAAATAGATTTGCTGTGCTCCAAATCTCGCAAAATGTTTTTTTTGTTGAGTACTCAAGTATGATGTATTTTGTGTAAAGAATGCATCAGAGTCGTTAAAAGCTTTATTTCTTGTTTCAGCCCATACCTTTTGGTTATGAGCAACTATAGTGTATTCAATGTAATCTACGTATAGATGCATAGGTATTAATATAAACACATTAAAAACTAAAAATGAAAATATTACATTAATTTTGATATATTATTCTATTTTTTATTTTTCATAGCACAGTATTTTCGTAATAAACCACCTAGAAAAAGCGTCATTTTATCAAAATATTTAGAGAATTTTTCATTTAATTTGAAATTGTTCTTATCTAATGAATCAAACGAAAAATGATTTATTACATCATATAGACGTTTAAGCTTAAAAAAATAACGAAAATGAGAATAGAATAAATATAGAATATCGAAAAAAAAAAAAAATTATTGACAAATGCAACATATACCTTATGTTTTGTAAAAACATTGAACAAAAATTTCAAAGAACCATCATATACCAAAAAATTTTTAATCACAAAAAATATAGGAAGATCGAGAAACATACTCATCAAAAAAAATTGACCTGTCACCTATGTTAGGGGAATTATTTTTTCTATTTAATATCGTTTTTTCTTTTGTTAATTGATAAAAAATAAAAGATGAATTACTAAGAAAAAATTTTTGAAGAATTTTATTACCTGTAGAGCAGTTTTCTGAATAATTATTTGATAGCAAATTATAAACTGAATAAATTTGGCAATCACTTTAGTTGTGTACGGCCAAACTCCAGTGATCTCAAGCATTATTTTGATGATGTTAAATGATCTCGATTTTAATAAACATATTCCCTAGAAATAGTGAAAGTTTTTTAAAATCATAATAATTAGTTTATTAAATAATTTTTTTGAATTTTTCCTTTGATGAAAAAATATAACATTTAATGAAATGGTAGTGCAGTTAATTATTATTTGATAAAGAAACTTTCAGGACTTATGGAACGATTCGTTTTGAAGAATTAACTAATAACTATATAATTACTGAATACGTCTCGATAAAGACAAAATAAGTTCTCAAATTTGTAATTTCATTATGAATTCGTTTATTGATTAGATCATAATTGTACACTTGAAATATAACACCAGTTTATATATAAATTCCCCAAAAATACTTTGGTTTGCTCGTCTTGCGTTTGTTTTGTGCAGACTTACGACCATGCACCGACCAAACACTCGAAATATATGATAATATAATCTGCATTAACTGCAATTAATATTTACAAACAAAATTTTTATAAAAAAATACATTAAAAATGATATTAAAAATTATCGATGGGTTCTCATACATTTTTAAATGTTACATTTGACAATGGAAATAGATTTAAAATGTACATTTCTAATGGCGTATCAATTGTTGTCATCAAAATGGAAATCTCTTTCCGTAACTTTGGATGAACGTTGTACCAGTACATGTTTAATTTTCTAAATAAAATCTGGTATAGTTGAAACAAAATTCATTTAACAGCGGGAACATCGTCTGTTTATACTTACACATCCTTTTTGAAATTTTCACTAGCATTAATTAAAAATTGGAGCATAGAAAAAATTATAAACAAGTAGACAAGGTCTCGAAGACACCAAATACCAATATAAATATTGAATCTGAAATTTTCTACATAAATCAAAACCAAAAACAGCATTGTTTGTTAATTTTATTAACTTACTTATTCATGTAATTAACTTTGTAGTTGTAATTAAGAAACATCATCAACACAAAAATTGTTAACTAGAAACAAGATAATAATAATAATAATAATAATAAAATTGAGAAATAAAAGTAAAAATGTTTCCGTCAAAAAAAAGTTTGTTACGATGTAATTACCGACAACACGCTAAGTATTATTCGAATTATTGGTAGTAAGCAAACGCAAAAAAGTAAATAAAACATATACGTTTTTTTAATACTATTGTAATATCTGGACCATTGAATACGTAGATTATCGTAAACGTAAGTTATCGAAATCTTAACAATATAAAAAAATATACCCACGCACGTAAATTTTGACATTCTTTAGCGAACAAGCGCAAAGTTTCTTGAAAAATTCTTGACTTTTCTGCATGGTTGGATATCAAACTTTTTGTATTAATTTTTTCCTGAATTCCGTTACTGGAAAATTGGGCAATTAAAAATTTTTTCGAATTTGAACTTACAGTTAAAGTAGACTATAGTTCAGTTTTGAAAAAAATTTTTGTAAATATTTTTACGAAACAATAAAAAAAAACAAGTAAAAGAAGAAGAAAGATGAAAATGTCTTCTTTGTTGCTCAATTATAATAACTAAATTACGAAAATTCTAATATAAAACAGTTTGTTTGTGTATAAGATATTGAGTACCGCTACCTATTGGATTTAGTTGCAATAATTAGGATATTTTCATATTGTTCCGTTTGTTAAGTTTTAGAAACAGAACCTTAGCAAAAGAATTTTCAAATATGCAAACATCATTAGAGTAAACAGCATCAAATCACTGGATACATTCAGAATTAGGGCAATTATAATGTTTCCTATTCCTCCTAGAACCTAGGAGAAAATACAAACACGAATGGAATTGTGAGATACAATACGCCTCATGCACGTAATGACAGCGCACTCTCGCGGCCACTTTTGAAGAACTTGACGGCGCATTGGCGCTCGTTTCAAATGGTTTTAGGTTAAGTCGTTTGACATCTTCATTGGGAACATTTTTGTAACAGTGACAACTAACGATTGAAAACAACATAGAACAATGAGCACAATAAAGGACGTGTATTATAATCGGCAAAAATGTTGTGTCGAAGGATGTGATAAGAGCTAAAGTAAAAATCGTAAATAAATTTTTTATGATTTCCCAAAAAAAGCATGGGAAATTAAAACAAAAAATGTGTGGATAAAAAGAGTCAGGGAATCTTAAGTACTCTGTTGTTATCATAATTTGATGCTCATTTATAAACATAATAAATTTTTATCGGTGAAATAAAATTTAATTAAATTTTATTTAAACAAAATACAATGAAAAAAAATAGAATGAAATAATTTTCTCGTTATCAGACTGAAAGATGACACGTGGGTTCCAACGGCTTATTCTTGCGTCTGCAGTTTGCATTTTGTTAGAGGAAAAAAAATCTAAAGATCCAAGATCTGAATTGTACATTCCCATTAAGTTCAATGTAATCGAAGATGGAGGTATTTAATTTTAATTTGATTTGAATATAAATTGTAACATTATATAATGTTTATATATGTATTTATGCTTATCTTTTATTCACTCTAATCAACGTCTTAATAGATGTACAATTATATATACAACTATTTGCATTAATAATTTAATTATTAATTATTTATTTTAGAGAGAGAGAGAGAGAGAGAGAGAGAGAGAGCAATGGAACATTTCGGTCGTTTTATCGACATACAGTCTCAAAATGATGCCTACATTGATGATGCACAAAGCTCATCACTATACATGAAACAACTCAAGATCTCGGACCCATCTACAGTAATGGAGTAACAAGTGAGAGTGTTGATGTCGGTGCACCGATAAAATTGGAATTGATTGAACCTGAACACGTTGCTCCTTTTAATTGTTCTCACGAAGATGTTAGTTTTACTGGTTTTATAAATGTTCAAAGCGATTCAAAAATGTTACAGCTGGCAGGTGTGACTCTAGCAATTTTTAACATTTTGTTAGGTGTGATTGTTCGTGGCAAAGATGGCCAACTGAAACGTTTTGTAGCATTGATAAAAGAAAATAGGCTTTTGCTCTTTCTTATGAAATTGAAACTTGGTATTTCTTTCAGCACTCTCAGTATTTTATTTTGCATTGATCAAAGTACAGCGAGTCGAATTTTTTATCAGATTTTAGAAACAATATCAGTGAGAACAAAATCTTGGGTGTTTTGGCCTTCAAAAGAAAGTGTAAAAAAATCTGCCTTTATTATTTAGTATTTACCCCAATTATCGGTGTATTATTGACTGCACAGAGATTGAAACTGACATGCCACCAACTGTGAAGCAAAGAGTACTACTGTACTCAAATTATAAAGGCAGGTTTACTTTGAAATTTTTAATTTGTATAACACCTGACGGTTTTATTTGCAAAGTGTCAAATGCTTACAGTGGTAGAGCAACGGACAGCTTTATTACAAATGATTCAGGTTTCCTTAATTTAATAGAGCCTAGTAGTTTGGTTCTTGCAGATAAAGGATTTCAAAGGAGTTCTTGCAAATAAAATTCGAATTAGCGCAACGTGATGCAATTTTAGTCATACCACCATTTGCTTTTGACCTTCAATTTTCTGCTGATAAGTTAATGAAGGCTACAGAATTACTAGCGTTAGGATTCGTGTAGACAGAGCTATCAAACGAATCAAGATCTTTCATATATTGAAACACATCTTCATAACTCTAATTCCTTGCATCAATTTCATAATGCACGTTTGTTGTGTTTTAGCTAACAGCAAATCACCTTTAATAAAAGAAGATGACTGAATAATTAGCAGAAAATAGAATCATATCAGACAGATGCATCATTGTACCATTATTTTTTATCATATTTAATAATTTAATGACAATAAAATGTATGTTAAAACAACTATTTGATTTTCTTAATACTGTTTTTGTTGCTGTACTGCTGTTGGTTTGTTCCATTGCAGCGGTGTATCGGTTTAAGTTAATGTGTCTTCGTCATTAACAGAAATGCACACAGCAGCCGAGTGCTTACGTCCAACCGAGGATAAGTCAGCTTTACAAGTGAGTTGAGACTATGTTCCGATCATCATCAACCTGAAATTAAAGTTTTTTTTCAATCGTGTATCATAATAAATGATACATATTTATATCATAATAATTATTATTTTATTTGATTTTAAAATAAACATACCTTAATTTAACATTGTACGGCGGATTGTTGACTTTCGTTTCGGATACCATTTTTCCGCAAACTAGTTTTAGGTTGACCGTTTCTTTTACATAAAAAATATGCTCACTTTCATACAAATTTTTTTCCTATCATATTTATTATTCGTTATAAATAAAATTATAAAAAAGTGTTAAATTAAAAAAGTTGCTTGATCATATTTTTTGCGATTACAAACGTATTTTTACGTACCTTTTGATAAAGATTTTTTCCTAAAATAAGTTAAATTAATTAACTGAAACCCACATAAAATTGTGGCACAAGCCATTTTTCAAATAAAAACGATCTTACATCGATTTAATTAAATTAAAATGTTGGACTAAACGTGTTTGTTTACAATTTCAAAGATAACTGTTCGAAACGAGCGCCAATGTGCCGTCAAGTTCGTCAGAAGTGGCCGCGAGAATGCGCTGTCGCTGAGGCGTATTATAAGTGAAAATTAATAGTAGAATACGTGAATTATGTATGCCGTTTCATCTGGACCAAATGATCGCAAGCCTATCATCAATTTATCGATATTTTCTTCGCCTATTTGTACATAATATTTTTTTTTAAGTAAAGAATTAATACATTTTAGTTTATAAAAGGAATATTTGATCGGGTTGATAAATAGTGTTAATCTTTCCTTCGTTAATTCTCGTTTTATGTCCATTGTTACGTCAAATTCATAACAGTCTACGTACAATTCTAAAGATATTAAGGAAATTACATCAAAAACTAAAAATAAAAATATTGCAGTAATTACATTATTCAAATTTTGATTTTCCATATAAAAGCTTTTATATAATAAAAGCCACCTATAAAAAGAAACGACATTTTATCAAAATATTTAGAAAATTGTTCGTTGATTTTGAAATTTCTATTGTCCAATGAATCACACCAAAATTGATTTATTTCATCACATAAACGTTTCCGCTGAAAAAATCAATGAAAAAAAACTAAGAAATAAAAACTGAAAATTTTTTTTAACAATATTATAACAACTGCAACTTTTACCTTAAGTGTAGTACAAACATTAAATAAAAATTTTAAGGACGCATCATAGAACCATAAATTTTTTATTATAAAAATGAAAATATGAGAAGAAAAGTCAATCATAAGAACTAGTTTTCCATTTAACTATGTTTGGTAATAAAATTGTTTATTCGATGTCGTTGTATTTTGTTTCTTATTAATTTCAAAATAAATAAACGAGTATAAAGAGACAAACCACGTAACTCTAGAAGTACCAAGAGGACGATTGAATCCCTTGCGCAATGTAGGAAATTTGAAAATGTTAAATATTTTTTAACAATCACTCAACGACTTTTCATCCCTTATTAATTTTTAGAACTCAAAATTTATTTTTCTGAATTTTATAATTGCACTGACCTATATGCTTCAAATTTACCTTCTTTCCTTTGGTAATTCTAGCGTTAAGGATACATATAAAAATGCACTGACAGAAATGTTATAGGAATATTTAAAAAAAAAGGTCGAATTATTACTATTTTAGTCAGTAAACTCGAAATTTAACAAAAAAATAGTACACTTTACTAAAATAATAATATTAAGTTCAAAAATTAATAATAAATTTTATAATCTAGCACGTTGGATTTTTTTTATTAGTTAGTTATTAGAGAAAATGACAATGAAAAAAAGTAGAAATATAAATTCATTAATATCATTAATTGCATAAAAAAAATAATTTATCACTTTATCAATACTAACTTTTGCAAAATGGTCAATAAGAATATTTAATACTGAAAATGAAATAAATATAACACAAAGAATCACTAATATTTAATATTAGTAAATTCCGCGAAACAAAGTGAAGTGAAGTGAAGAAGTTATGTTCAGGTGATTCGCTGTATTTTAAACTTTGAATAAGATGAGCAAATCTTTCTCACAAGTAGTATATTTTTCCGCATGCACTATATAAGCATATTTGGGGAGTACATTTATATGAATGTAGTCTACGAATATATGTCATGCGTATCGAAAATACATGTAATTTGAATGAGTTAGGTGTAGTATAGGTGTGTGTTTTGTAGGTAATATACAAAAGTCCGAAACATTTGCGATAATCTAAAACTGCGAAGAAAATTGAGCTGCGAATATATAATACTTTAAATAAGATTACATTACATAATACAGACAAAAAATATCGACAGTAATAGAGTGTCAAAAGTTTGTCATATTAGGCAGAAATACAAGTTAAAATGTCAATAATTTTCCATTTTTCAAATACATTTTTTCTTAAAAAAAATATTTGCAAAAAAGAGTATGTATCGAATTTAATTTTTACTACGTATACGTAGCAAAACTTTATGACCTAAACATTGCTAAACATAAATAGTAATTTTTCATACTTTTTTGATAAATCCTGAACTTACTAATTGAAATAGTAATATTTCGACTTTTTTTTAAATATTCCTACAAAATTTCTGTCAGTGTGTCTTTTCACCTGTAGAACAATTTTCTGAATAATCATTTCGCAGCAGATTATAAATTGAACAAATTTAGACAACACTTTGGGCGTGTAAGGCCAAACTCCAGTGATCTCAAGCATAATTTTGATTATTTTAAATGATCTGAATTTCCACATACATATTTCCTGAAATTTTTTTTAGGAATATTTTTTTCAATATAATCAATATTAGTTCTGTAAACCGATTAAAAATTGTCTTCTGATCCAAAAATACTTTCATTAAAAAAATTATAATAAAGATAAATATAATGCGTAAAAAAATTTTGTGGACTTATGGAACAATTCATTTATAGTGTTACAAAAACATTTTCAAACATTTTTATCTCGTATAAATAGCAAGCTAGCTATGCGTGTATATCGTCCGTATACAGAAAATGAATAAATTAACAGTTTTTTTAATCATGATTTAGAAAAGAATAATATATACACAGAAAATATGTGCGCCAAAGAAAGTAGAAGGAAATGTATTCAATCGTTCTCAAATCGGTGTTGAGACAAAATGAAGGGCTTGAGTCGGACAACTGTGTTGTCCACAGGGAGAGAAAAGCGGTCTTCGAGCACACTTCTTGTTCTCGGATTGGACAAAAGCTCAGCTGGCTGTCTCTATACCAGGAACGACAAGACTCTTCTGGAATCGGTCACGAGATTTTCGACCTATGAGGAAGAACAGCACGCTTATCATACAGTCAAATTTAACGAAATTCTTTTATTCAACTGATTCTTTAATTGAACAACAGTTGCAATACAAAGAGAGTGAATGGGGGCCTTTTTAGTCATCGAGAGTGCATGAATAAAATTTAATTGCAGAGTCCCATTGAAAAAAAACAGCAAAGTTGCACAGAGTACCGAGTGAAATACACATATGGATAATGAGTTCTCCTGAGGATAGAGATGTAACCACTGAATAGCCTAATTAGGGTAATACTACTACCCTAAATAAGGGTAGTAGTATTACTATACCTTATAAGGGTAGTAGTATTGTAAAGCTGTTCGCAGGGAGGAGTATTATGACATTTCCTGTGGAACCTTATGGTATATAAATTAATCGAACTGCTAACTTCAGAAACAGTTAAAGCTGTAGGATGTGTTGCACTTATTTTCTATGTCTTCCATGTCTGAAAACTCTAAATAGTGAAACTGTTTAAACTGATGCTCAGTGGAGCAGCTCTGATACGGCAACTGATTTTGCGCAATTTGCTGTTATTTTTGATTCAATTAATACTAAAATTAGCTGTCTACCATAAATAGTTTTTTTTCTTTAAAGCTAAAGAAAAACGTCAAAAGAGTTATGTGAAATGTAGTGATATCTAGTCTGATCAAACTGATGGTTTGAAATACGTCAACCAGCGTGAGACGGTTGAAGAGAGGTTTTTTATTTGTGAGGCTATAGAATTTGCAAGGTCCAATAACTATCATGCCAGCTGTGTGTCCAATGGGAGGAAATTTATCAAAATAACACCAGAGGGTCGACCTCCTGCATATCAAATGCGAGTGCCATATGACGTTTCTAAGGATATGAATATCTCTGTCTCATTCAGTATCTCCGTCTGCGATTTTGATGTATCATGTTAACGCTCAACCATTACGCAGCCCATAGGTATTCTTTCCGTAACCAGTTCTTAAAGTCTTCTTACCACATTATTGTTATATCGGATACATAGCTATACTCTGGAATCTTCGGACTGTACAGTCGATGTCCCAAATTATCCGATCTTTCGTCATGACAGTCATGACTGATACCGTGGTGTTACTCTTTACGTGAAGAATAAATTCACAATAAGAGGTCTTTCTATGGGACTGATGCACCCGACCTATGTGAATTTTTTCATTGAAATCTAAGGTATTTTTGATACCTAGTTTGAAAGTTTCCAACTCACTTCCTGTGATCCTCGAAAAACGGCTCAGAAATCATAGCACACTGGTCTGTTGAGGAGACATCCATATTGACTTGACAAGTACTTATTTCTCAGCACAACATCTATTGCACACTCTCCACTGCCTTCGTCTTCAGTTGCTCCATTTCAAACCTTCTCGTTATACTGCATCCTAACATACCACAATAGATCACTGCTTTATTGATAATATAGACAAGGTTGTTCAATAAATCAAGTCAGTATTTCGCTTTCTTTCAAGCCATGAAATTATCTCTGTCAACTTTGCTTTTCCTGTGAAACCTGGAAGAGTTGATAGGGTGATTTATTGCGATATGAGGGGGTTCCATGAAAGCAGATTTGCTTATTCGGTCTTGAGAGCAGTCACATAGGCTTCATTGGATGACCTTCGATGCCATCATTCCTCGCATAAACGAAGTTGGTTGTATGAATGATATGGCCCCTTTGAAATCCTTTCGTACCACAGACAAGCCCTCTCCTTGGATGACAGATGAGATAAAATGTGAAATCAAGGAAAGGAACAAACTGCGTAGTCGGTATAAAAAAAGAGAAACATGGTGACTAATCTTGTAAGATCGGCCAAACTGAGCTTCAATCTTCAATCTCTATCCAACATTGCGGACCCTTGTAAAATGCTTATGTCTTTCTTACATAAGTAATTTTTTTTTTAAGAGAAACACCCCACAACAATCTTCTAAGGCCTTCTGCTAGCCCTCATTTGCATAATATTTCGTTTGCTAGAACAGAGTACTGCATAAAATTTTTCTAGAATACTGGAAGTGAATTTTGGAATGGTTTGCCTCTAGATGTGTATCAGTCTACCTGCTGACTTGTTTAAGAATAGACTGCGCGACTTTCTCCTTCATCTGCAAGCTTCTTCGTTCTGTTCCAGTTTTTACCTTTTCTTTGGTAAGTATTGCCTTTATTTAAAGTGGTTAGCCGGCAGATTTATGTATTGTTTTGATTGTTATTTTTGACTTTATATTGTTGTCAAGATCCCACTCTTAAAAAGTTGATGAAACCCTGAAGTTGCATCCGCGGCCAATTCACGCGTAATGAGTTTATTTTTTGACAGGCCAGTTTGAATACATTCGAAATTCGAAATTCGACGGGTCGCAAAAATTTGACATTTGACA
>JAQQRF010001047.1:0-21985 GCA_030523145.1 Trissolcus brochymenae
CCAAAAATGTATGTAATATGGTCCAGTTCTATCTCAGTCTTCGAGTGCGTGACGTCGAATAAAGAGTAGAAAAGTGATTAGTGATTGTGTTTTATTTTTCTAATTCCCAATCACAACAGGTCAATGCTTTGAAAAAAATGTTGCTTCCGGAAAATATAAAAATTAGCAATTTCGAGCACCTCAAATACTTTTGAAAATGAAAAATGTCGGCTACAAAAAAAAGCACCGCTGTTCAGAACCAAAAATATATAATCTTTTTTTGGCAAGGCTCCGGATGTGAATTATTTGGTCACAAAGGTAATTTCACGTGCAATATATTTTTAGTTAAATCGAATTTATTTTTATTTTTTTTTAAATATATTTTGATTATAAGGTCGTAATTCGATAATTTTCGGAATTCTCGAAGCGTGTAGAGCCAAAAAACTATGCAGTTAAATGATGTGTGGAACATATTTAACGACATGACGACCGTATATTGGAAAATATACCTGAAACAAAAACTCACCAACACAGATCGTTCGTTATCAACTGGGAGTATCTGAAGATTGTAAATAGATATTCAGCGCTGAGGCCGCCTCCCACCGAAACAAATCGCTTTTTTTACAATATAGGCAGGGCAATGCACAATACAAGTGATAGGGAAACATTCATTTAAGAAAATGTCCAAATCAGTTGCTCAATATTTAAGACTGTCAATCTCAGAAAAATACATTGGCCATTCTTATCGTCGTACGGTCGCGAAAGTTTATGTTGACTCTGGAGCGGACAATATAGATCTGCAAAGACTTGGAGGATGGAAATCCGCTGCAGTTGTACAAAGTTGCATCAACGAGACAATTAATAATAAGAAAAACGCCACTGAACGATTTACCGCCACTATCGATCTACCTCGACATCATTAGCTGTAAATGATCTTTTTCTGAATATAAAATTATTTTATCAATTTTATGAGCACACAATCGAGGATAGAGCATTGGAAATGATGTAATGGAAACTGATGTTGTGGTCAATGATGGTGAACATCGAATGCGAAGAACAGTTTTCAAAAGCAACAGGATCTTACAGTCCCGAAAATCCGACAATCAATATAGTCAGCAATGTGAGACAAGATTTGGCAGAAATGAAAATCGACGGTGAAAACAATTAGATGCTAAATATGTAGGAGAATGTATTCCTATCAGTAATATAATGTTAAAATCGAAAATTCCAAGTAAATATACATCTAATTGTAACATATTTCAAAAAAAGGTCGAACCACATGCATTCAACTTTTCAGGTTGCAACTTCTATTTCAATAAAATACCAAAGCCAGACGTTCAACATATTGTTAGAATTTTTTGTTATATATTCATAAAACTTTTTGTTGTTATACGAATTCTTAATTTTATTATTCACATTATTTATACTAAATATTAATTGTTAAATTAATTGAAAATTGAATGTAAATGAAATTCTACAATTTTTGTTTTTAAAAACAAAATCATTTGAACATCATAATTTCATTTTGTGATTTTTTAAAAATAATTTAAAATTTTATTTCATAATCAGGGGGCTTCGAATCCCGAACCCCTCACCGGGGCTACGCCCCTGGACCCCACCATGGGGTCCAGGGGTAGTACATATGCACTTCACTTATGCTACACTTGTCGACGTTAAATATGTTCCTCGGTTGAAAGTTATGCTGTTCATACACTCAAAACATAGTAGCAGATAATATTTTCAGTTCTGACTTATTAAAAGCAGTTATTCGAGAGAATATGAAAGAAACTATAAATGCTAGTTTCTTCTGCCTTCCTAACAAAAGCAGATGGGTTATGCTGTAGAAAACCGTATATCCAATATTTTCCGGCACAACGATTTTTGAAATTGAAATTATTATTTAATTTTAGATTCACTGCAGGTCCAAAAACAATTTTGCCAAGTTTAGACATGCTTAATCCATAAAATTTGTTAGATAATCATAAAGTGAGCTATCTGTTGTTCTTGATTTAGCGTAAAAACTGCCCTCTGGCCCAGTTTTGCAACAAATAAATTATTTCCTTTTAGGCGTGTTGCAGTGTTTATCAAGAAATATTATATGTCCTTTGCTCACCTTAACTGAGGCCGCTCTACTTGCTTGCTATTGTGCTTACCTCGCATTGAGGCCGCTTGCTTTGTGTCATTTTCAACTGAGGACGCTTGATTCCCGTGCAGAGAAATAGGGAGAGACAGAGATAGATAGATAGATGGCTTTATTTTAGCTTCCTCAACTAGTTTGTTGTTTGTGTATAACAAAATTATTATTTCAAAATTCTCAAAAATGAACAATTTCTTTTTGTGTAAGTGCGTCTTTGGATGTACCATATGTCACACTCATTTGCTCATACAATTTTTTAATAAATAAATAAATAAAACACACATTCGAACATACCAAATAAATTAAAGGCTTGAGACAAACACAGGACCATATCATCACATTTAAATAAATAAATAAATAAATAAGTGGCTATATAAATGACAATATCGAAATAAATAAATAAATTATCTAAATAAATATGACATTCACTAAATGATACTTACAGACAATTAAATAAATAATAATAAATAAAATCGCGTTAGTTCGTCACAAGTCTAAAATAAATCACAATTCGTCTCTTAAAAATATTCAAACTTGGCGCATTTTTCTATTTTACAGGGAGGGCATTGAACAATTTAACGCCTTTGTACAATAAACTTCTGTGCGCTCCCTGAGTCTGTTTAAATGGTAAAACAATGTCATTACTCTGTCTCGTTCTCCTATTACTAACATCACGTCTATATTGCACTTTGTCACATAATTCTGGAGGCACTTCGTCAACTTTCATTTTATAAATTAAAATCAAAACATTTCGCTTAATCCACTCGTCAATAGTTAAAAAATTAAGTGCCTCTAACATATTTTCCACCGGCGTATAAATATCGCAGTGCAATATTCGTCGCATGGCCCTATTTTGCAGTTTCTGTAATTTTTCTAATTCTTCCTTGTTGGAATATTGGAATACAGTTGAGCAGTATTCCATATGCGGAGCGATCATGGTTTTGTAAATTAGGTTTTATTTATTTATTTATTTATTTCAAATTATTGCGCCTCTGGTAAATTCCAGCTTGGCTGATAATACAATTACATAATCAATACAGAAGAAGAAAATTAAATAATAAAGGTAGGCATACAGAATTCGTATTAGCGGTGTACAGTGTATAGGTACGTTGAAAAATTAGAAAATAAGCATAGAAAACATAAGGAGTTTCGCAAGCGTAAACATGTTCAGTGCGAAAGGTTTCGGATTTGAGTAGCAAGAAAAAAATCACAGAGGGTCACTCTGAAAGTGCTGTAGGTTTCCAAGTGTCGTAGTTGTATCGGCAGTTCATTCCAGAACTTGGCTCCCGTTACAACAAAGGACATCTCGAAGGCCCTGGAACTGAAATAAGGAACCAATAGACTCCGTCCTGTATTCCGAAGGGTCCTCTCCATGGTCAGAGATCGTGGAACAAAATATTCTGCCAGGTATTCGGGAGAGCCAGTCTTGATGAGACGGAAGACCATACAACCCAGGAATAATTTCCACCGGTTCGCTACTCTGAGCCATCTCAGTTGATCGTAGTACGGTGAAATAGAAGCCCTACAATCCGTCTTGAATATAAACCTGATACAAGAATTCATGGCAACTTGTAGTCTCCTGTCAGGGCCCTTGCAAAGATCAGTATAAACCAGACAGCAATAATCTAGGTGGGGTGTGATCAATGATGCGACAAGTTGCTTCCGTATATCACAGGAAAGCACAGCACGGCTGTACTTTATTTGCCTGAGAGTAAACCACATCTTTCTAACAATGTGATTGATTTGTGGACGCCAGGTTAACGTAGAGTCAATAATAACTCCCAGGTTCTTCATTTGAGTGAATACTGGATGGGAGTGTTGCCGAGATTGATACGTGGAAGATTACCGGTGTCGAGAAGATTGAGCATTCGACTGGTACCAAGTATCATCATCTTTGTCTTGGAGGGGTTGATCACTAGATGGTTTTCTGTTGCCCAATTGACGACCGCGGTAGTGTTCATGTCGATTTTCTGCAGCAATTCAAAGATCTGTTCAGGGCGCCCTTGGATAAAGATCTGCAGATCATCTGCGTATAGTTGGTGAGAGCAAAACCGAAGGCATCCTGGGAGGTGGTTGATGAAGATGGAAAATAGCGTTGGACCAAGAACTGATCCTTGAGGAACTCCTGTTTCAAGAGAGCGCCATTGTGATAAGTCACCATTTGAGCCGATGACCGCTTGTCTGCGATTAGAGAGGTAGGACTTGAACCACTGCACAACTTGAGTTGAGCAGCCTATTTCCCTCAGCTTTCTCAATAGCAAACCATGATCAACGAGGTCGAAGGCCTTAGAAAAGTCGAAGAAGACCATGATAGTAATGAGGCCGTTGTCCATTCCAGCTCGAACGTTATCCAGGACCCGCAGCAGGGAAGTCTGTGTTGAGTGACTTTTTTTGAAGCCAGACTGGTACCGGTCAAGACACTAATGATGTTGAAGGTATGCTAGGAGTTGATCATGAATAAGAGACTCGAGTATTTTAGACAGGGAACAGAGCAGCGATATCGGCCGGTAATCACCAGGTGCTTGAGGATTGCTGACTTTAGGGATCGGTTTTATGTTCGCTGCTTTCCATGCATCTGGAAAGGTTGATGTTTGAAGACTATGATTGAGTAACTGAATTATTCTGGCGAAAAGAGCTGATGAGGCAAGAGAATAATAGTGTGCTGGAATAGAGTCAATGCCACATGATTTAGAAGTGGAACGCTCAAGTGCCTTTCGAAGATCATTTTCAGAGATGGTCGAGAAAGTGAACTGCGGAACTAATACTTCCATGTGGACGTCCATTTGTGTGTTGATCGATGGCAGTGAGGCTTTCAGCTGCAGAACAGAGTTGATGAAGAAGTTGTTTATTTCATCAGTCGATGCAATGAGTTCCTCGCATGCATTGTTAGACTCAATCACACCCAGTATCCTGAGCTCCCTCCACAGTGTCCAAGTATCATGTTGATTATAAAGGACGGTGAGTTTCTCCTCAAGAAACATGGACTTCGCGGTGGTGATGAGACGCTTGACTATGCGATTTTGGTTAATAAGAAGGTTGTAGTATGTGCGAGATTTAAAAATTCGGAGGTAGTTACGCAATTTATTACGATATTCGATTTCAGCTTTCAATTGTTCAATCATCCAAGGTGCCGGCAAGTTTCTGGAGACGAACCTTTTCAGAGGTGGACTGTTGCTCAGAGCATCAAGCATCTGGTTAACATCTCCGAGATTCCATATATTCTGTTGAGCCTCGTCATGATAAAGGTGTTCGATGATGACATCAGTGAGTCTCTCCTTATCAACATTTTCAGGTCGCGATATTATACCAATTTGGGTGGCTCTTTTGATATCGGCAAACGATAAACAAGTATAAGCCTTTCATGATGTGACAAAAAAGGAAAGCCAGACTGTTGGAAGTCAACTATCTTATCTTTGGAATCAGTAAGGCACAGATCTATGAGTGTGTGAGACGTTGCTGTATAATGCGTTGGTTCAGAGTTTGGTGAATAAAGTGCATGAGACTCAATAAAGTCCCTCATTCGGGAGGCAGAGGTATGCGAGAGCATGTTAGTATTGAAATCTCCAAAGACAATGATGTTCCCATAAAATGGTGCAAAGCGCCCAAATGCATCGATGAAGTTGTGTGGTGGTGGGGTATTCGGAGGTCTATAAACGATTGCGCAGAGAATGCTAGTGTGATCCAGATGTATAGCAATGATCAGAAACTCGGTATGAGAATTCAGATCAGAATAAGACTATTCAAGTATGGTGTGGTTTGACACTGAATCGTGTAAATAGAAAGAGACACCCCCACCCTCCTTCTCCCTTGTTCCTACCATTTTTCGCCGATCATTGCGTAAAATTGTATATCCACGAAGATTAACTCTATTGTCAGGTACAGTTTCATGTAGCCAAGTCTCGGAAACAGCTATAATATGGTAAGACGAGTTTTCAACCAGGGCAGTCACTTCATGAAAGTGCGCAGTGTTTTTCAGCGATTGTGCATTGAAGTAGCAACAGCTCAGGTTTCCATCGACAAACAGCTGGCTACCGGAAAAGGATCCTGGGGGGCTAGAGGTGCTGAGTTAGCAGTGGGAATTGGTGAAGAATCATGAGGAACTTCACCACCCATATCCGAATTCATCACATCTTCCGGAAACCGACGAACTCATCTTTCTTGACGAAAATTAGGCCAGAACGAAACCAGCAAAATTTATAATCATGACTACGAGCAAACTGTTTCGCCTCATTGAGCTTCCTCCGTTCGATAGCGGTGCTTCTCTCATTCAGGTAGATCTTTTTTTTCGGAGCTCCAGGTATAATGTCAGATAGCCAGAGATCACGCTTCCCTTACTTAGCAATCATCCATTTATTCCTGTAGAGTTTTGTGAGAAACACAGCAATCAAAACTCGATCCTTTCCTCTAACTGCTGGGAGAGGGATGAGGTTATCCATTTGATGGTCGTAGAATGGTATATCCAGTACATCAGCGAGCTTCGACATGAATTCCATGGGATTGGAGACGGCAACATCATTGAGACCTGTAATGGCTATTTCACGGCCCCAGTCAGGGCGTGCAGGAGTCATTGAGGAGAGTTGAGGGTTAGAAGAAGAGCGAACGAGAGCATTGATGGCGTCAATGCCCTTTTCCGCACAGGCTATTCTAACCTCAAGTTGGTCGCTCCTATGGTGAAGGTTGTCTAACTTAACAGAGTTTTCACTAGATGTTCTAATGGCCTCATCGAGTTTTCCCCTATCACAGTGACAGTTTGCTTGAGAGATCTAAGCTCAACGAGATCGGCTTGCATCTGTGGGCGTTACTTGATCGGAGTACATCAAGTTTGTCGTTAACGCCGAGCAGGAGTGACTTGATGCCAGACGAGTTCTGGCAGGGGTCAACTGAGATCTGCTGCGTATTCCCTTTAACAATAGAGGTGGATTGAGACATCGTTTCAAATATGGTTCGAGGCCCAGCTTTAGCTGACGAAGAGACTGGAGTGTTTGGTGCACTTGCTGGTTTATTATGTTGTCTTCGTCTGCTCTCCTGACAGCGAAAACAACACCTCAGAGTGTCCCTCTTAATCTTGATGACCTTAAATCTGCCGCAGCCCGAATGATAAGTTTGCGAACAATTTGAGCAACGATATCTGCAAAAAACAGGTTCATAACAGAAAGCGCACTTGATGCTGCTACTCATAAAATACGCAACATGGATCAATACAATAGATAAATAATAAATAATAAATAGACAATAGACAGTACGTAGTCAGAATATGATAAAAGGTGGTTAAGAAGCCTCGGTTCAATACGATAAAGATGAATATCAAAAAAATAAATAAGTGAATAAATAAATAAAATATATAAGTAAATGACTGTATACAGTAAAAATGATAAAACAAAAAGAAAGAAGAAGCCGCGATACAATAAAATCAGATGTCGAATAAGCAAAGAAAAAATAAATAAAAATTGATAGTTAAACAAAAATTGCCAAGTCTAAACTAAACTAGACGGACAATACACGAGAATATAAAATTGTCATATAATAATTGGCGATTATACAAAAAAAAAGAAAAAATAAATAATTGGTCACAAGGGGGTGAAGGTGAAACGTCGCAGGATCATGAGTATGGCAGCACAAAGGTGTAAGTGAGGTAGTCGCATGCCAGAGAGAGAGAAGCAGGGCCAAAGTCGTAGAGGTAAGGTTTTTCTCTAGTAGGCGAAGCGGTCATCTGATTGGTCAACAGGCCGGCTTCTGATGCTGTCCTTGCCACGCGTATGTGTCCTCGTCATACATCCAGAAACGTGCTTATTCAAATTATTTATTGCGAAAGTCGCAAAAAAAGAATTAAAAAAAAACACTTGAATGCTACGAGACTAGAATGCTTCTGCAACAGTAAGCTCAAAACAGCTGATTTAGTATTTCTCTACAGGTGTCTCAACATGTGTTGTTTTGAGGTTAAGTTGGCATGCAACTAACGTCAATGACACAGAAAAGAATTTAACTGCACAACAAATTCAGTATAAACAAAAAAAACAAGAGAGCAGGTTAAAAAGGAGGCTTTCACAAGCAATAAGCGTTAAATAGACTGACACAAATCGCGAAAATTCAGCGAGAATGATAGAGCGATATGTCACGTACGTACCTATCTACTGTACAGGTTTCTTGTACAGGTATAATTACCTGATATAATTTCCAACCCTGTTCAGTAAACCCAACTTACCGCCAACTTTACTCTCCACATATGCAACATGTTTCTTAAATTTTAAAGTCTCGTCCAAATAAACACCAAGATATTTAATATCTTGAGTTCTTGCAATCGAGAGATGCGGTAGCATCTCTTCGCCAAGTTGATGCTACAGCACTCTTTGTCCTGAGGCATCACAGGGGGGAAGGGTGGGGGTAAGATTTTAAAACGAAAAATGTCGGATATTTTTTTTTTAGAGAGTTTTTGGAAACAAAAACTCTACAGATCAAAGGGAGTCGGCAATATACATTAATTCATGCAAAAAACCGGACATAAATCACTAATTTTTGAATAATTCGCATTTTTATGTTCAAATTTTTGCGAAAACAGGTGTCCTCATGAAATTAGAGTTTCCAATTTCTGCCACTAAGTGGTGCTAGTGTCGCAAAATTAAAAAATTAAAAAATTTTTTTTTTATGTTTTATTCGTGTCTTTGCCTACAGTTTCGGCCTGATTGTGTCATGAACTGATGTATATTTATTTATTCAATTGATTTTGAATTTTTGTCGAAGTTTTTTTATATTTTTTTGTTTTTTTTTCACGAAATTAGTCGAAAAAATTTTTTTTTGCATTTTTTCCACAAATATAAATTTTTTCACATTGTTTTGAAATTCTTTCACAGTTTTAGACTACAACATGATATATTTAATTTGTCTTGTCGTGACTAAGACAATTTTAGCATGATTAAGAAATATTTGACTCAGACTAAGAAATTTTTGACTAAGACAATATTTGATTATGATTAATTAAGAAAGTGTTGACTATCAATAAGAAATTTTTGTATATGATTAAGAAATATTTGACTAAGATAATATATGACTGTGATTAGGAAATTTTTGACTAAAACAATATTTGACTACGATTAAGAAATTTTGAACTATGACTTAGAAATTTTTGACTATGATTAAGATATTTTTTACTACGATTAACAAATTGTCGACTAAGACAATATTTCACTAAGAAAAATTTTGTATGATTAGTAAGAAATTCAAGACTACGATTAAGAACTTTTCGATTATGACTAAGACATTTTTTACTATGATTATGAACATTTTGACTAAGACATTATTTAATGATTAAGAAATTTTTGACTATCACTAAAAAATTTTTGACTCTGACTAAGAAATTTTTGACTAAGAAAATATTTGACTATGATTAATTAAGAAATTGTTGACTATTATTAAGAAATTTTTGACTATAATTAAGAAATTTTTGACTAAGACAATATTTGACTATGATTAAAACATTTTGAACTATGACTAAGAAAATTTTGATTATGATTAAGAAATTTGTGACCACGATTAACAAATTGTCGACTGAGAAAAATATAGTATGATTATTAAGAAATTTTCGACTACGATTAAGAAATTTTTGACTATGATTAAGAAAAGATTGACTATGATTAACAAATTTTCGACTAAGACAATATTTGACTAAGATATATTTACTACTCTTATAAATATAATAAAATGACAATATTTTCGATTATATTCACACACAAATTTACGACATGTTTTCTATTTTTAAAATTTTTCCTAATTTTTACTCATTTATAATTTTACACAATTGTTTCATAAGTAAACTTTTTTCATTTTTTCATACTTTTTCCAAAAATATATTTTTTCGAAATTTCTCCAGAATTAAAATTTGTTCAACACTGTTCTAAATTCCACATTTACACATTTTTCACACTGTTTCTAGAAATAAAATTTTTTTGTTATTCTTTTATAAATAACTTTGTTTCTAATTTTCTTTTAAATTAAAATGTTTCTTACAATTTTTATTCAGAAATAAATTACTAATTTTTACACCATTTCCAAAGGATTTTTCGTGAAACGGTCAACATGCCGGAACTTCAAGACAATGTGAAGAATCGATTAGACGTATTTGTTTATTTTTTTTTTCGAGACGATTTTTAACCGAAACAAATATACATGTAATATTCTGACATTGATGAAAACAACATTCATTCCTCAATCACCAAACTCATCAGAAACTAAAATATATAATCACGTTTCTACTTTATCGACAGATAACAATGCTATATTAGTCAAATCCCAAAATGTTGTCAAAATGTTGTTGTTTATACCATTTTCAAAGAGTTATTAGTGGAACCGTGTTTGTATTGTGACTCCAAGACATTCTAAGGAGCCGATTGGATGTGTTTGTTTTTTTCTTTCAAGACGATTATGAACAGAATAAAACGAATATAAATGCACAATCTTACTACATGGAATGTAACATATATATCGCCAAGTTGATGAGCGTTTCGCCTATATATTATGATTATAACACATTCGTTTGCGCAAAAACGTAAGCGCGCGGCAAGGTCATCTATAGGTATGAACTTCAATTTTATTTTTTAATTTTTCATACCGATTTAGGGACGTGATACACGGAATGTGAAATCACGATTCGCCATTAATATAATTATAATATCATAACAAATTCTATACGAAATAATCATTATATTTATGAAACTCATTATACATACGAATTATGATTAGCAAACAATATAGTTTGAAAATACTAGATATATACATGGAATGTGAAATATATATTACCAAGTTGATGTGTTCATATATTATGAATATAACATATTCCTTTGCTCGCGCTAAAAAAGTAAGCGCGCAGCAAGTTCATCTATAGGTACAAACTTCGATGTCATTTTTTAATTTATCATATTTTGGGTATGTGATACACGGGATATGAAATCATGAATCGCCAATAATATATAATTATGATATCGCAAGCAATTCTATACGAATAATATGTTATCACATCATCTCTATACCGAATCGTCAAATTTTTATCCATTTTCATTTGGTCATTTTTTAAAATCATGTAAAACGTTTTCTTGTATTAAGAAACATTTTGTTACTGCTCATCCATTCATCCAATAAAGTCATCACCGTATTCAACTTTCTTTCTATTTTCTCTATATTCTTCTCGGCAACGAACAGCATTGTGTCATCAGCAAACATTCTGATTTCACAATGCTTTGTTTTTTCGAGCTTTTGTTTTAAATCATTTATATATAATATAAACAGAATGGGGCCCAGGACAAAGCCCTGCGGTACACCATACTTTACTTCGCGTTCATCAAACAACACACCATTAACATATGTAGATTGTTTTCTGTCAAAAATATAGGTTTTAAACCAGTCAAGAACTTTATCTCTTATACAATGTAAAAATAACTTATTAATTAAAATATTTTTATCGATTCTTTCAAAAGCGCGCTTATAATCAATAACGATATTCCCGACATATTTTCTTTTGCTTATTGCGGTTGTCCATTGGTCTAACAATAGCTATAACGCAGTTTCGCATGAAAATTTATTACGGAAGCCTGATTGTTCTTTAATTAAAAAATCATTTTCGTTCAAAAATTTTTCTAATTGTTGTTTCACAATTAACGTACATTGGTAGATGATTTATTGGTCGAAAATCACTCGCATTATTTGAGGTATCAATTTTTCTGATGGGTGTCAGTGTTGACAACTTCCATCCTTCCGGAAAATTCCCGCTTGAAAGTGATAGATTCAAAACACTTAAAAATTCTGGTCCTAATAACTCGAATACATTGACTAGAATCCGTTTATTTATTCCATCTAATGAACCTTTATTCTTATCTAACTTTGAAATTATATTAAATAAATCATCAATATTAATTTCGTCAAAGCTACTAAAATATGAACGACATTCAGATATAAATAAATTAAATGAATAATGTCTCTCTACGTTAGTTTCGTCACTATTTGAAATTATATTTTCAATACTATCAATAAAATAATTATTAAACTTATTCGCTAAGTCCTTGTCATTCCTTGTTTCCGTGTCGTCATTGTCGAATTTAATATTTTTGAAATCTATGTCGTTCGATTTCTTTATTTTTAGTAGATTTTTTAATGTTTGGAACATTTTTTTCGGGTCATTTTTTGTTTCTTTTATTTTCGAAATATTGTTTTTTTGTGACATTTATCATTTTTACAGTTTTATTTCTTTCAATTTTATATTGGGTCCAGTAATTAAAATCGTTTGTTCTTTTAAATATTTTATACAAATCATTCCGAATTTTTAAGTGGTTTTTAATATCCTGCGTGAACCATTTTTTTTCATTTTCCTTGAAATTAATTTTTTTGATTGGCGCTAATTCATCTAAAGTATTATAAATAGAATAAATTAATTGATTTGCCTTAATATTTAAGTTGTCATGTTGATTATAATAATAAATATGATTTTCTTCATTATCGTCGCGGTTAAAAATACTATTTACATAATTTAATCTTATTTTGTTTTCAAATACATTATCATTAAAATTTTCAAAATCTTTTCTTTGAATTATCTTTTTTTCTTTAAATTCATTCGTTTTAAAAAATATCGATATCCAGACATGATCCGAGACCCTTGGTGTGTCTTCGACCCTCGTATCAAGATCCACGCTCGTAAAAACGTGATCTATAAGGGTATTGCTAGAAGGTGTTGTTCTAGTTGCCTGTTTAACTGTCTGTATCATTCCCCTCGTCAAAAATAGATTTTGTAATTTCTCTGCGTAGTAAGAGCGATTGAACATATCAATGTTGAAATCGCGCATTACTACGAGATTGTCATTTTTATAAAATTCAAAATCAAGTGACGGCTTGATAAAATTGTGTGCTTGAAACACTAAAGTGTCGAAAATTGCTACACAAAATTAATTAAATTATTGAAAATTGTGAATTCGTGGATCATCGATTAATTGCCACGTGCTGTGCGCGCGTGACGAGAAATTCATTACGCGCGTTCAAATCGGGATTTAAAATTGTTGTATATGAAATTGTTTAAACAAAATTGATTGATTGGTGCAAGGTACAGTTTTTAATTGAGTTACTAAATTGCCGATCTACAAAACCTTTGCAATGTTGTAGTTAGTTAAATGGCAAATCCGATCGTTTATTGCAAAATGTGCGTAAAAATCGCTGAATAATATTTCACATGATTGTTAATGTTGTTTCAAGCGACGTGCAACTTTCATCTCAATCGGAGAAAAAATGTGCCTTCGGTGCAAGAGAACATAGTTGGCACAGGTAGTATCGCTCCCAGGCGAACACCCTTGTGCTCACGTGCCAAGGAAGGCTAAATTTGTAACTGTTAACCGTGTTTCAAAATTGTTGATTGGATCATAAGTTGTGATCGTAAAGTTTCAATTTTCAAAGTTTCAGTGAAAAACTCTAAGTTCTTGTATAACTTTTGCCCTTAACAAAATTGTGCTTAATGTGTTATGCATAGGTCTTGGGCTGTGAAACAAGATAGTGAGTTTATTTAAAGTTATTCAGAAACTATAGCGTTGTCATTAATCAATCGCTGTTCTCTTGGCGCATGATGTTGTTGCTGATTGCTTATTAATTTGTTTATTGCAAAAATTTGTATAATTTATTTATAATAATTATATGATATTTACTGGGCCAGAGAGCTAAACTGGGTGAATTTCCTGTTTGGGAAAAATTAACAATATCTATTGCAATTTATTATTGATGTTAAGCTTTAATTGTGTATTGAATTTTGGTTTGTGATTTTGCTGACCTTTGGGCTTTGCACTGTGATAAAAGCGTAGAGGTTTTATCACGTATAAAGTGATCAATGAGTTTTTCCTCGCGCTTAGCGCAACTTAATTCCTCCTCCTGCGCTTCACGCATTCTTTTTATTGCTCGTTACAGTTCTCTTAACTTTTAAATTTCTTAGTGACATTATTTCAAAGTAAATCAAATCAAGTCTATTTTTGGATATCATTTGTTATTATTTGATGATATTTTAATTCACTGTTCAAGTTGATTTCTCTGAATGTTGTTGAGCACTCTTAATGCATGCTCTAGTTTTGAATTGAATATTCGAGTCTCGGAGCCAAGTCAAACTAAATAGGTAAGTGGAAAATGCATTCATTTTTTGTTATAACTTGACGCCTATATAACTATAATTTTGTTATAACTTGTTGACGTGACGCCTTATTTGCTCAGAATTTAAATTGCCTCAAAATTTTATCCTCAATCAATGACACTGAGTAACTTAACGAATAAATTAGGTACCTCAAATACTATGATTAACAAATAAATAAATGATTAACAATGCCAAATTTTCATTTAACAAAAAACAATTGGATATCAGATTTTACTTTTTGAATTGCATGTAAAACTTAGAAGAATTTAAAATTAAGTTTACTAGATTCAAAAACTACAAAATAAACAAACCTTATTACATTGGGAGCCAGGTTCAATACAACGAACTATTTGAAATTTCAAAGATGCAACGGTTAATTTGAGATTCTCAATCGCGTTCGTCGTGGTTATAATGGACAATTAAATACTTGAATTTCGTACACGAACAACAAATGATACATTGATAAATAATGACGAAATTAGCTCCAGGAGCAAACTACACTCGGCAAAACAATTAGTGCCCCCCCTCAAATTTTTTGCATTTTTAAAACTGTCATAACTTTGACACATTTAAAGAGTTTTTGTTGAAAAAAATTCAACTTTGCATCAGATGGCGCTGCTGTCTAATGATTCAGTGGCAGAAATTTCATGGGGGGCGCTAATTGTTTTGCAGAGTATATTTATTTTAAAAAAAGTGACAACATTCAAATTAATAAACGGATTTTACATAAATGCTCATAAGGAGCCTGACAACTAACCAAACCAACTAACTAAACCAAAGTACCAAAAATGAATAATCTGACCTTTAGTTGAACTCAAACAATTTGCAATCAGGATCCTGACAATTCCACAATCCTCACACGCGACAATTAATTTTAACGACACTTAAATGATCCGGTACTAGTCCAGGGAAAGAAGAGAGTGGTTCCGAATTCGGTCGCTCCTTTTGAGCCTAAGAACGAAAAACAGTGCCTCTAGGGGCAAAATCAGAGACCTGCTTCTGGGCGCTCAGTTCAATTATCCGAATTGATCCTGTTCAAGCGCCTTCCGAGTGAGTCACCGAGAGAACAGTTTCTCGCGAAACCGTTCACCGATGGCTCTCCCGAGGAGAACGCCATGAGCTGTGCGTCGCGAAAGCCGGGTCGGCCCTTGCTGAAAGTGCTAGAGCATACCTCCCGGTCTTGCTCGACTCACAGACTGTCAGGGTGGTCTCATCCGAGGCCCACGGGTCCCCCAGGTGGCTTCAACGGCTGTAAACGGTGAACAAGAATTAATACTGAACTTACTAAGGATCTTTAACTGTACAAAAAAAATAACATTCACAAAATTATTTAAAATACGCATCATTCATCGAGGTTTCTATAGTTAATCATCTCATGTCAAAAAATTAAAAAGAGTTTCATTACCGTTTACGCTCCTGTAATGCCAAGACAATAAAAAAAAATGAAAAAAGTTCTCCTCTCTGGACTTGGCGGCTGGAATATGGCTAGTTTCAAAAATCTCCGTTAGAAACTAAACAACAAAATTTAATAATATGCTTGTTTAAATGTGGAATTTTACGTTATTTATAATAACATCTATAGCATCGAGATAAAAATGTTATGGTTAAAACATCTGAACTAAACATAAAATGGCGTGATTGAATTATTAAATAAATCATTTGTTTTCAATAATCGCGTAGTGCCTGTTTTCCCCACCTGCCCGTATTGTCCCGCTCTCTCCCATATCATAAGCGCGACAGCTATAAACTCTTATATGTTTCATTTTTTGATTCACCATGTCACTCATCATTCGAAATATGAAAAATTAATTTCAAATTAGTCAGTGAACTTAAATTGCTTTTATTCTGTTCCACTTTTCATGTCGGTACAAATCACGTCAAAAAAATGGATCTTGTACTGGCTACAATAACAAGAGAAAAAAAGTGCATTTTTTTAAGAGGACCAAGTGTCGTTTTCCGCGAAACACTGCTATGAGCGATAAAAGTCTATGATTTTAACTTTAACTTTTCAGCCCAGTTATATAGAGATTGTAACGTGGCAGGGCTTATTTGGCTCGGGGACTCACAGAAACTGAGCCTGAGGGACTTTCCTGGAATAACTCGAAATGTTTTTTCAGGATGGTCATATAGAATAGTTGTCAAAGAAGTAGAAAACATAATTGATTATAAGGGGGGGAGGGGGCAACTAAAGAGACGAGCTTAAGCGACATTAGGACCCTTTGAACGTGATACCGATTGACAAAACTTTGATTTCAGCTCCACGAACAAGACGCTGCCACTTTTGTTCTGTTTCCTCGGTCCGTACTCAGCAGCCTAAGTATCTCCAGGAACATACCCATAGCGGCCGGATGATCGGCGAGGCAGGGCCTACGCCCGCTGATATCGACCGGGGTCGATAAAGGGGGCCTCTTTCTCCCCTAAGACATCTCCGCAAGGGGCCTGAACGCGAGTTCATGCCAGGTTTTGCGTTGGGATAACGGTTATTTAACCGCAAGCAAACTGTTCCTCCCTCTCCTTTTCTGAGTGTCTCTGAGCTAGCAGTTTGACAAAGTTTAGTTTGCGTTTGCGTTCTTTTTTTATTTTTGTGAAAGATTTTTGTTTTTAAATTGTGGTGTGCGCAAGGGTTTGTGTCGGTCTAGGGTGGTTCTAGCCAAGCTGTGTCCCGCTGAATTTTGTCTGTCGTCGAAAGGTTTGCTTTTTGTATTGCAAATTTGAATTTGATTTATCAACGGCAACTCAAAGTTAACGGTCATTCGGTTTTGTATCTACGAATTCTGTCGAATAACTGGGCCACTGTGATTGGTCATGAATTAATGTTTTCTTTTATTATTTATTTAATTGTAACCGGGGCCTATATTTTACTATTGTTTTTTTTTGGTTCGACGGATTCTTTGGCAATTTATTGTTGCTATGTTATTATGCCATCCTTTTTCTCTTTAGTAGTTAAATAAATTTGAATTTGTCCTCGGACTCAATTGTTTAAAATTTATTTTTGTGAGTCCGTCTGCCCCATAGCCTACGTCCCTTATGCGGTGAGAGTTTATGTTCATAATGATTTGAATCAGTCGTGAAGGTCACTGACGACCTGGCGCCTAACTTTAATTTATAAATTTTGCATTTTTTTGTAATTGTTATCTGAGAATATAGTAAGCTCAATTTACGAACCCCGTTACAAGATATTTCTTTTATTATTGAGTTCACAAGATGACTTTTGTATCTAGCCAAATCTGACTAAATGTTGCTTTTTACTATTGATCGTCATAAATACGATAATTATTATTGATCGTAGTGTGTATTTTTATAACGAAAAGTACAGAATTTGTATTCACAATATTGATTTATGTACTAATTTTTTTTCCAATAAAAAAAAATTTCGTAATTAAAATTGTCAAATCACATAATCAAATTTGATTCTTATTAGAATTAATTACTTACCGTTATCTTTGATAGAAACGGCTGGATTTGGCCGTTGTTTGTCCTCCTCGATCCTACCGTCGAATCGCCTGGCACCTCCTTTGGCAGCAACTGCTGGACTCGAGCGTTGATCGTCATAAGCCTCTCGCATCTATTGGAGCTGCTGATTTAACACCCTTGTACTTGGTCATCTGCTGCGCGGACGACGCCTGCCGCGTGGTCGTTGCCGACCGTGTGGATAACCCCAACCGTGACAGTTGTCCCGCCACCGTTAATTTGCATTAAAATAAGCTGCAGCGATGAAGGCAGCCACATCGCCTAGTATTCTTATAACGTTGGACGGGTTTTCCTGTGGGAGACACTGGTGCCAATTTGCACGGGATTTAGGTTGGTGGTGATAGCGTCGTCGTAGATTTCGCAATCTAAACTAGTATCATTAAAATCTGTTGGATTTTATATTATTAAATTCAAAAACTAATCTCTCCAAAAATAAGATATTATTTGATTTCATTTAAGTCACGTATCATAAAACTAAATGGTTTCATATGACATCAATTATGAATAGAGAAATAAGATCGAGTAAACTGATTTCTTGATAAAATTTAAGACTGTGAGTGTGTGTATGAATGCTTTTTATGTTTTAAAACCATGGTGTTCGATTTAAGAAAATATGAGTGTGATTTAACTCTTAGAGAAGTTTTCGTCAAGACAAGACCTTCCTCGTGCTCATAGAGTCGTAACTTAAATATATTGAAATTAAAATTAAGTACAATCTAAATTATTATTTAAACCCATAATTCCAATAGGTTATGGGCCCAGTTCGCGCGGTAATTTTAATTGATATAGTGTACACAGTTCTATAAGTAGTGTAATAACGTAATTTAATTTTAATCGTTTTAAGAACATTAAAAATGGAAAGGCTTAAAAGAAACATTTCGCGATACAATGGACAGCAATATAATGTGTGGAAGCTTCGTATGTGTGCTCTGCTGACGGAATTGAATGTTGCAAATGTGAAAGAAAGTGCTCCTGATATACCGGACAAAAAGTGGCAAAACGCAGAGAGAATAGCAAAAGGAACTATTATTGAATATTTGGCGGATTCGTTTCTCAGTTTCGCAAACAGTGAATCAACCGCGAAACACATTATCGACAAATTGGACAGTTTATATGAGAGAAAAAGTGTACCAACAAAAATTGTTATAAAAGATAAACTCAGTGCGCTAAAAATGAAAATTGATGCTACTTTAGAAACACACTTTAATGACTTTGATAATTTAGTAAGAGAAGCTGATGCGTCAGGAGTGAATTTAGATGAATCGGATAAAATTTCTTATCTTTTTCGCACTCTTCCAATTGAATATAACACGCCGGTTTTTGCGATGCATACTGTGATGCTGAATTGAATTAAAGAACAAAGGAGTGAAACCAGCGCAAAAGTGTTAAGTGCAGATATCAATGAAAATAATGATGAAAAAGAAAGTGGTTCACGAAATTTTAGTTCACGAAATTTTAGTTCGCGAAATTTTAATTCGCAAAATTTTGATTTACATAATTCAATATTCGATTACGATTTCAAAATAATTGGCACAAATCTAAAGGACATAAAAAGCCTGTAAAATGTTATCATTGTGGCAAGCCTGGCCACACGCGAAATGTGTGTCGCGTTTTAAAAGCACAAAACAAAAATCAGAACGGATCGAATTACAGAAATAAAAAGAGCTCATCGGAAAAGAAAGCAATTCAAATTTTTAACACCGAGTCTGCAAAGTCATCGAACTTTAGCTGTGCGTGTATGATGAGTACAGAAGGTTACCAGATGGACACACAGAATGAAACAACGGTTTCGTTCATCCTGGATTCAGGTGCTTCGGACCACGCAATAAATAAATATATACATTGCCAAAAACGGAGAGTATATCAATGCGACTAATCGAGGTCAAATCATGGTCACAACAAATCTAGGTTTCAATGGAATTTTGAGAGACGTCCTTTACTGTTCGGAGCTACCTTACAACCTGCTGTCTGTTAGACGTCTCCAAAAAGAGGGAATGACTATTGTTTTCGACAAATCAGGCGAAGAAATTCAATATGATGGTAAAACTATAATTCAAGGTAAACCTAGAAATAATCTGATTGGTATTGATTTTCAAGTTATAATAAATTCAAAGATTTACAGTGCAGCACGTAATGATTATAACTTATGGCATCAAAGATTCGGTCACATTAGCAAAAATAAATTTGAGCAGCTCAAAGATATGATTGTTGATTCAAATTAAATCAAATTAAAAATATAAAACCAGATGATAAAATATGTGACTCATGTGTTAAGGGTAAAATAACAAGATTGCCTTTTCAAAAAGCCAAAGATAAAAGTAATATTACTCGTCCTTTGTATATTATACATACAGATGTGTGCGGGACAATAACACCTCCCACTTATGATGACAAGAACTTTTTTATAATCTTTGTTGACCAGTTCACACATTATTGCGTTGCATATTTGATGAAAAACAGGTCGGAAGTGTTCTCTTGTTTCAAAGATTTTGTTGCAAAAAGTGAGGCACATTTTAATTTGAAAATAGTCAAGTTGTACAGTGATAATGGACGTGAGTATCTGTCAAATGAAATGAAGGAATTATGTTCTCAAAAAGGGATAACGTTTCATTTGACAGTTCCACGCACTCCGCAACAGAACGGAGTGTCCGAGCGCATAAACCGGACAATTATCGAGAAGGCTCGTTCTATGATTGCCGGCGCCCGTTTAAGCAAGGTTTTCTGGGGTGAAGCTGTGTTAACAGCGAAATTTCTGATCAACTTGTCCCCAACGAAGGCAATCAAAGACGATAAAACTCCATTTGAAATGTGGCATAAGAAAAAGCCAAAATTGAAAGCTTTAAAAGTATTCGGCTCAACTGTATACGTGCACGACAAGACAAGGCAAACGAAGTTTGACCCAAAATCTTGGAAGGGCATAATGTTAGGATATGAGCCGAGTGGTTATAGAGTTTTGGAAATGGAAACTGGTAAAGTTCACATTGTAAGAGATGTGATCGTTGATGAAAAGGATTTTTTGACTTACAGACCGGTGACGACCGGTTCTGATGTACCGACTAAAAGGATTAATGAAATTGAAAATAATTTGAGGTCAATGACGCCTTGTTTACCCGATTGTGAAAGATTGGACGATGAGTTTCCCACTGAAAAAGAATCAGTGACGCATGTTCCCGGTTGAATGATATCGGATGATAAAGTAAATAAAAATTTAAATAGTGATGTAGGTCAGGCTCAGATACGTAGTGTTCCTGTAGAAAATACAGATGTGATCCATGCGTCAAGTTCTCGTAAAAGAACTGCATCACCAGAAGTGCGGAGAAGTGAAAGGCTCAAGGCTCGCCCTGTTGTTTCGTACAACGAAAACGAAATAGTATCGGACGAATGTATTTTAATTGCACCTAAGTTTTATAATCAAATAGAGCATAGGGATGATAAAGAACTTTAGCAAGCTGCAATTAAAGAAGAGATTAATTCATTGATGTCTAATAAAACTTGGGACTTTATTGATAAACCGAAGGACAAAAATATTGTAAATTGCAAGTGGGTTTTTACAATAAAACATGACGAAAATAGTAATACTGTAAAGGCTAAGGCACGTTTTGTTGCTTGTGGCTATAGTCAACAATTTTTAATTGACTATGAAGATACTTTTGCACCTGTTGCTAGAATTGCAAGTTTTAGATTAGTTTTGACTTTTGCAAATCAGTTTAGTTTATTAATTCATCACATGGATGTGAAAACGGCGTTTTTAAATGGCAATCTAAAAGAAGAACTTTATACAGGGTGAATATAAAGTCCCGGGCCACCCCAATATCTCTGAAAAGTTACAAAAAAACGGAAAAACAAAAAAATACGTGTAAAAATTTTTTTAAAAGCTATCGATTGGTACCAGTTTCCCGCCTCCACCCCCACGGCCTGGGGGTGGGGCGGGGGGCAACTTTGAAAAGTTGAATGGGAACCCCCCATTTTTATCACGAAAATGGATTTCTCAGACAAAACTACGTTCAGACACCCTAAGATCGACCCCCTTAATCCAACCCCCAGGGGTGGGGCGAGGGCAGAATCAAAAATTCAATAGCAAAAAACACATGTCAAATATTTTTGCAAAAGCTGTCGATTGACGACACTTTTGACTCGCAACTTTTTTCCTTTACCCAAACGGCCACCCCCGGGGGTGGAACGGGGGCAGAATCCAAATTTCAATAGCAAAAAACACGTGTCAAATAGTTTTGCAAAAGCTATCGATTGATAACACT